>JACBAH010006961.1:0-18083 GCA_014282315.1 Neospermospora avenae | reverse complement strand
GTTCTAGTTGATAGCCTCGTTTTCGAACTTGAATTTTGATGATATATCACTTTACAGGTAGCTACAATCTCACCGACCTCCTGAATATTATAACTCTTATTATACGAGAATGCACTTTTAAAAAGTAATCTAGAGTTATTGATATATAATAATTAGTATTGTAATACTTTATTTTATTTATAGAACTATAGAGAGTTATAGTGGTAGCGAGTAAAGACCTAAAACAAAGAAGATGCAAGTAGATAAATAATCATTTGGCAGTCTGATAATCTGATAATCTCAACGCAGTGTCGGATTCCTCGTATTCGAGACCACCAGGCTTGAATGTGACGAGGTGTGGAGTGTAGAGAAGATAACGGTAGATCTTCCAGCAAATCTCGAGAGAAAGGGAGCCAAGGTGATACTGACTTTTCGGCTTGGTCATTGTACTGCTATACGCTAAGCGCGGTTCAGCAATGCTTGAGGGATTCGGCAACATTTTGTGAAAGTTCGACATCTGTCGATGTAGAGGATGAATTCAGATAGAAAGTGTTCCGAGAACCCCTTCTGGGGGAATTAGGTTGTCCGTGTTTGTTGGATATTTCAAGCTAGCCAGCATAGTGGTGTTTAATTTGTAATGGACTTATTACCAGAACTACCAGAGAAGACTAGTAGAAGCAGACGCATCTGGGTAACCAAGGGATTTTTCTGAATCTGCGATACATTTAGAAGAATAGAATGAGTATTATCGAAATCGAACTAATTCAGAATGTCTGATGCAAGAGATTTTTCGACCAATTTCAATCGGATCGAACCATCTTGTTATTTCGGAGACCTATCAGACAATCCTCGAACGCCAAAGAAAAATACTATCAGACTTCAACTACGAACTTCGCTTCCCAAAAGGACTAAGTTGGCCCAATGACCATCCCATTTGGTAACTCCAAGCCAACTGGTAGGCCTCTTATAAACTTAGCGTCAAATAATTCGCCACGCTTCAATGCAAGTTGCTCCTCGACATCCATTGGGATATCATACCTGCCTCAATTAGTTCAAGACTAGTAGAAAGCGTGATCTACTTACGCATTCATCTCTTCGATTGTGAGCTTTTTAGTCTCATCTTCAACTTTGTATGTTGCAATGTTTTTGTTTGCGGAGAATCCTGCGAGTGATTATCAGACAATTTACACCACGAGTTTGACAAATGAACGGAGCATACCAATTCGCTCATTGATGTTGTATGCTGCGCGAGCAGCTGCTGATTGAACCTTTGTAACTCGAGGTAGACGGATGGTATTGTATATCGCCAGACTTTCCTCGACGTCTCCTCGAAAATATTTCTTGCTGAAAATGACACCTAGCGCTCCGGCATCCTCGATCGCCATGCAAGCTCCTTGGCTTTGGTGAGGCATCATCTGGTAAAATCAGTTATTTTTTGCTAAGACTTCTCTCCGCCTATAAGACTTACGGGGTGGCCGGCATCGCCCAACAAACACGTCGTATTCTTCACCAGGTAAGGGTATGGTTTGCTGATCATCGTTAAACATCCATCGTCCATAATTTAGAAGCGAAAGGATTAACCCACTGCATCCAGAGCCTCCAGGGTTGCACCTCAATGCCAATAGCGAGGTGAGCTTTTACCTGCGCATCCAATTCTGGATAAGGAGCGAGAAGCTCATCAATAGGTCGATCCTCGCTACCCCAGCTTTGGTTCATATAGTCCCCCTTCTCGCGAGGGAAAAAACAGTAATACGATAGGAGCTTGCCGCCATTACAAGGAGAGAGTACGATCTTATCCCACTTCCCTTCCTGCCCACCCCAGTATTCAAGAGCATCATTCTTGGAGTAGTCGACCAAGCCAAGCTTTACGGCATCTTCAGTCATGACATTCGCATGAAGACAGCTCTGGTTAGAGGGTGTCTTGTCAGGAGTGATCCCGAGAACGCCTCGAACTACAGATCCGATTCCATCTGCACCGATAATCAAGTCATGAGTAACTTTCACGCCATTTTTGAATGTGATTTTTCCTGCTGCAAGGTCGATATCTTGACACTGATGGAGTCAAAAATAGGTCAGTTCCGAATCAAACATGGTAAATTTTCACTCACAGCATAATTTACCAGTAACTTGGCAGGAGCCCCCTCTCCATCTTCCTGCAAAGCACTGCCCTTCAGCATAGAGTGCATGAACTGGCGATGGAACATATAGTATTCATAGCCCCACTTCTGTTTGTAGTCTGCCAAGTCGTAAACACTGACAGGCTCGCCAGTTTTCCAGTCTCGGTTGATGAGTTTCTTCAGGACGACCGGATCCCCTTTGGCAACGTCAATACCCCAATCGTGCAGCCACCTACTCCCATTCGCTGCGCATGATACCGAAGCGCCTACCTCTCCAGCATAGTCGTTCTTTTCGTAGACCGTGACTTCGTGACCGGCACGACGAAGCGCAATGGCGACGCAGAGTCCTCCAATCCCACCACCAATAACGCCAACGCTCAGCTGTCTCCAGGTGCCTTGATCGATGGAGCCCATTTTGCCGGATAGGTGATATTGAAACTAGAAATTGATGTGCCTGATGAAGCAAAGCCTTAACAAAAGCGAGTATGAAGAAGTAGGCGAATTCAAACATGCAGTGTGACTACCTATAGGTACTCATCTACCCTCAAATGTAGGGAGCCATCCGACTATGCGCAACAAGCGGCAATGCCGACCACACGCGGTTTGAAGCGGATAGATACCACAAGACGACCTGCATTGGGGAAGATCATGCCGGACGTCATCGCTATCTATGCGATACGCAGGTGGTAAGATAGCTGTTCCCCTCACTTGGACCAAGATACTCGGAGATAACACCGGAAGCGGGTACGGAAGCGGTTTCCAAGACACATCACGTGTAGCTTGAGATCGTCACTTCCACATGTGGCAAGTAGGCAGGAACGGAGGGAATTCAGTCTGGAAAGCTTGCACCTGAAATTCTTGCAAAAAACCTGGGTTGACGGTGGATTTTCGGACGAATAGCGTCCCATTCGTGAATTGAGCAAATAGAGTTCACGCAATGTCAATACACACTTCGCTTAACGTCTATTTGCTCCACAACGGAGTCTTGCCGAAACCTAATGTGCGGCGATTCTTTTCAGGATTTATGACAAAGTCATTCATTACATTCACAGAGATGGAATTCGGTATTTGAAATTGAGACATTTCTTTCCCAACATGACTTTTTCAATTATTTTGGTGTTACACAGAGTAGTGCGTTGATGAACATTGCTGTCAGTCAAGTGAAGCAAGTCCGCCTCCTTCACGAGCTCTTTGGGATAATCGTCTGGTACCAACATGAAGAACTTTGCTATTAATCTTTAAGATTTGCAAAAGACAAGACATTGAATCTGAGGCCAACACCAATCGTTGCTCATTAAGTTGCACAAATCGAGATTCAGCTTTTTTAATTCATTTGGAATATGACAAGTAATTTGGATCTCGTTTAATATAAAAAACATCCATTTATCGATTTCGCTTTTGCGTTCTACCAGAATTCTTTTTCAAGAACCCCTTAATTCTCACTCGGGTAGACGATAAGTCGATCTAGGTCAGCACCTTTGTAATCAAAGCCATTCCATAGTCCCCGGATCGTGATGGTGTTCTTTCTACCCTTCTCGAGTGTGAGTTGTAGTGGAGTGGATAGGATGATTCCTTTGTGAGTGTCGCGCTGGAAGAGTGTGTGGACATTCGAAGTATCGTTGTTGACTACTACGCTAGAAATGCGGCGAAGTTGCCATGTTCCGCCGATACGATCTGGTGTACCTCCAGCTACGTCAATGTTAGCATTCTGATTTCCAAAAACCCCAGATAAGTTGATAGGAGAAAAGCCCCAATTGTGTCATGTATCAAGGAATAGATTGAAAGGCGCTGGAAACATACGCTGGTCGCCGAAGCCCATGTCATCTGTGTCTGAAGCCGTGTCAGCGAGATCCTACGATTTGGTTGAAGAGCTTACTTTGGTAGTAGAAAGACACCCATTGTGGTTTACCAGTACCCTCGATCCCTCCGAATGTAACACTGCTGTCATTTCCATATATTCCTGTGACGATTACACCATCGCTTGCGAAATTCTGTGTTATAATCAATTTGAAGAACTCTCGGTAGGAGAGAAGACGAAAAGCTCACAGCTTCTTGCTTGAAGGCATTCCCAGCCACAGTCGCATCTTTTCCGTAGTATGTCTTCCCTTCAACACCTTTGTACTCGCCGGTTTTGCTGCGACACATTGTCAGCACACAACATTCCTAAAATGTTGGGATAATCTAAATTGCGACGGAACTTACACATTTAAGTCATAAATGTCGTACCAGACTACGTCTAGTGTCTTTTTTCTGTCGTCAATCTCAATCGGGAGCCAGATGTATCTACTCTCCCAAAGTGAGTTTGAATCCCACTGCAGATTGAGCGATCAGCCTTGAATCTTTTGATTTTGAAGATGTGGGTTGTAAGTACTTGATCCCCAAGGTACAGGTAGGTGGTCTTTTTGGACCCTTTTATGCGTAGTGAGAAGCCAGACTGAGAATTATAAGTCCGCGTATTGAGCGGCGAGACGATGAACGGCTGTGACCAAGGACCCGCAAGCGAATCAGCTCGAAATGCTACAACATCTGCCGTAGGTCAGCAAATTCTGTTCCGGATAGCCTCTTGAATAATTGGAAACTCACTGTTTGGCCTGTATCCAGTTTTGTGGCTCATCAAAGCATAATAGCTTTTTTCAGTCTGTATGATCGTTGGAGCTTCCAAGTCATACTTATCGAATCGATGTACTATCTCATCTAGATCCGTGACTTCCTTGTTGAAACTGGTCAGATAGACATCTCTGCCCTCTTTCCTATCACCGTTGGAATACAAGGAGTATGAGCGACCGTCTTTGTAATCGGTAAAAATCCCAAAATCTTGTGACCAGTTCCCAAGTGGAGAGGTGGCGTTGACGAAGCTGTATGGTCCTGCTATTGTCTTTGAGATGGCCAGACCTTGGAGTAGGAGTCCATAAGTAGAATTATCTGCATGCCACCACATCTACTGCCATTAGATAATGATTGAAGTAGAGGTAGAAGAAGACTAACGTGATATTGCTCGAGGGCTTCACTGTACACGACCTTAGGTCGTTGAATTATACTTTTCGGGTCGATGTACGGATGACCCTCAATTGGCTCTATTCAGAGTAAGCATCATCAACTGAGTTCCGGTCATAAGTGCGACCGGTTTATCTGTACCGACGGGACGGCAGGAACTTACCGAGCGCAAAACCATGGTGAGTCCAAGTTGCCAAATCTTCAGAACTATAGACCGAAACTCCACCACCCTCTTCCTGTCCCTGAACCTTATATTCACCAAACCACCAAAATGTCCCATTCTTGTCGACTGTCACCCCGCCAGCATGTGCATTGACAAGATCTCCTTTCGTGTCCATCCATCTCGCGCCTGGGACGATGAACTTCGCCGTGCTTGACCCAAGCAGCAAGAATGTGAAGAGATGCGAAAACAGCATATTTCAGTTCTGGATATTATAAATGTATCCTATCGCGAACCAAATTACACAAGTACAAAATTGCTCTCCTTTACTTATAGTGTCATCGTGAACCGGCGGGCTTTATCCCGAGCCCATATCCAAGGATTGCCAAGCCATTTTCATGTGGGGAGTTGCGGGGGAATAACGTTTAATTTCCTCCATCTACAGGACATGGAGTAAGCGCACCAGTAATTCTGCCGAGTGCGTCTTATTAGGAATTATGGCGTGTATAGAGTTCGGAATGGCTGCGCCGAGCATTTTCTCCCCTGAATAGTGTAGATGTCTTCTTGGACTTGGTGCTCCAGTTGACGATAGCTCTCTTCTGGCTCGACATCGGTGTCTTGTAATCTTACATGAAACTCTCGACCATGAACCCATGAGAACGAAAATGAAACAAATTTCGGCTTTTGAGATGATTTATTGGAAGTAGTTCCACGATGACTCATTTGCGTATTGACTCCCATGAAGCGAGAGACTTCAGCGGAGCTAGAGACAAACAAATGCGACTGCTTATCAACAACAAAACCGGAATTGGGGATGTTGCATTATTCGGAACTCGCAGCATGCGTCGCCTCAAAAAGATTGTTGTTCTGATTAAATAGAAAAACACCGATCTGCTACGAAATTCTCCTTCTTCTCTAACACAATTCAACGACTTCAAATTATGTGCACGCTTCTAATCTGACTGCACACAAGCCACTTGCCAGGCTTTTGAATCGTTATAGACAAGGAGTTCTGGGATTTGGACTTGTGGTACGAGTAGATTCATGAATATGTGGATCCACGAATGCTTGCGACGATGATTTTTTGAAGTGTTTTGCGACTCAAGAGAGCTTGAAGATAGCTAGTTCCTGAGTTATCATATCAGAGCAATCTTTTTTCTTTGGGAAGAATTGGAAGAAGTCACAAAGAACCACCAAACTGAATTCGACTAGCTACCTCCTATTGTATCGTTACTAGTGTTTCAGCCTCCCTTCAAAAGATCATCATAATCTTGTCTCAAAACCCTCCAGATTCTACCCTGTTGGGTCGTGTTTTACTGTTATCCCTAGTAAACAACTCCATCGCCAACCCCCAACATTTGCGGGTCCGACTAGTACTCAATATGCGTCACCACTATTGTGTATAGTAGAGAACGTTGCAATGCAACAAGATAACATGGTATATCTCCTATCGCAGGGCGTTCTGTATCGAACCAATGATGCACCGAATAACTTTAGCCTGCCATCAAAACCAGTAGCCACAGGGAATGAGCCTTGTTTGGAGATGGATCAATCTCTCCTGCCCTCCATCGTATTCTTAAACACTGACATGGATCAAACAATATCCGCTACAAAAATGTACGCAAGGAGATCCAAGGCGATTAGCCCCAGCGCGAGTACGTCCAATAATGAGTGCAGCTCGCGAAAAAGTACACCAGACTTACAGAGAAATAGAAAAAAAACTAAAAATAAAACAGGTTTGAGAAAATCCAAGAAGACAAGAACAGAAAACAGCAACAAATGCGCTTTTACAATCCTCTTCGCCCAGATCGCCTATGTATACGCCCACGCCCCATGTCCCGTATCCCATGTCCCGTATCCCATGTCCCGTATCCCATGTCCCGTACTCATGTCCCGTATTCAGACCGAATTTCGAACTGCCCTAACACCTTTTCGGGCATTCCAGTCCCAGTTACAGTCCCATATTCATCTCATATCATAATGGTTTTCTGGAAAATCATCTGCCAAATATACCAAACAAACCCGATTCTTTCTCCCCCTGATGATCAAGTCAAATGATTGACTTCCCTTCTCGGAATACCATTCCCGAAAAAGAAGATGCATCCCGATAGGCGTGCTCCGTCAAGAGCCTTAACAATTTCCCCTCGCTATCTACGTAGCAAGTTCCGTATGATCGAGCTCGCAGTTGATGATCATTTCAGCCGCCCAATCCATAAGTGATTATTGACGGTGAGTGTCTCTGCTCGGTTGTGTCATCGGGGATCGACGATGATCATGATTTTGGCTGTTGATGGCGCGTGTATAGGGGGAAACTGAAATTCAAATATACATAAAAGAAACAGACAATAGCGCGCACGAATATACCAATCCAGATAAAATGGAGCGTCTGCTGGAGTAAGTGAAAGATCCGGGTATCGTCGGGCTCGCTAGTCTCAGGTGAGTATAGAGCTTGACTTCCCTAACAACGACCACTACCAATGGTCGTTGTGTCTCGATCTTATTCTCATGACATCCGTGGCTTTTCCTTGCGTGGCTCGGGAGTGGCGTCGAAAATATAACAAAGCCTCCCTGAATATAATCTCCTCCTTCTCATGTCTCATACCGACAAGTTCAATTCCTGCTGCTGCTGCATCACAGTCGTCGGAAAGTACCCACGACTATAATCGACTCCATCCCACCTACCACACTGTCTTCCATACCCATCGGTAGAGCTTGCAATACTGGGTAGTACATAACCACCAGCACCGCCATAGTCATTCTTGAATTTGCTCGTGGTGTAGTCGCTCACGCTTGGCAATGTGTATTTTTGCTCGTGATTCTCGTACATAGTTGCCGGGTAGTACGTGTAATCAGAAGAATCCGCCATGGTCTTCTCTTCATCGTGAGACAAGATAGGCTCATGAAGATGCGGAATTCCAGATCGATAGTGTCCGCCTCGGTTATCGTAAGTATTATATCCCGAGCCAGGAAGCATTGAACTTCCACCCATGTTCATGTCTCCTTGCGTGCGTGAAGTCGAGCCAGAGGGGGTATAAGAGCCGCCTCCCTGACCAGCAGAGCTGCCTGGTCCATTGCTGCCATTACTTCCACGACGCTCGCCTTGATAATGGCCTGGTGATCGGCCTCGGACGACCATAGGTGCCGACATGCGCGAAGCGATCTTGACCCAGCGATCCGGATGCTGGTTCCCAACATCTGCGAAGAGTTCAACGAGAAGATGGTAATACTGTTGTGCTGCTCTCCGCTTGCCATTATTTGCAGTGGCGTTTTTGAACTGTATGCGTTCGAAGGTGGCTTCTACTGCAGGCTGGTTTGGATTCTGCGAGAAGCCAGGAGCGTCGTAAATACCTGCACGAGAGCCCATCGAGGAATCTCCGTACATGCCATGAGATGCTGCTGGTCGTGGTGCGAGCGTTATGCGGGCAGGCTTCTCTTGGGGTCCTTTGTCTCGTTTTGGGGTGTGCTGAACGAGCTCAATTGACTTTCCATCTCGACCATCGACGACAGCTGCTATGGACATGGCAAAAGCCTGAATTTGGGGCCCAGGACCATTGTGTTGCACAAGGTACATGGAGCCATTTGGGATGCTGGGTGTAATGGTATAAGAACAATTGAGGGAGAAGTAATTTCTTCTATAGCACGTCCAATCTTTCTCGGCTAGGAAAAATCCTTTGTCGATCTTACCAAATATTTCCGGTTTGAAGATTTGCCCATCCGAAGTCTGAAGGGAGTACAGTACTTCAGTGCCACCTAGTGGGGGACATGGTGCGCCCCCGAGAGAACCGTCCATATTGGAAATTGGGCTGGTGAAACCGCTGGTTGAGGACGGTGATAGTGGCACACCTCTGTAACTGTGAGAAATAGTTGGAGATCTCAGGAGGTCGGATGGCCGGCGCAGGTGAGGTTGTGCTCCGGCGTATAGATCTCGCGTATTTGCTATTGAGGGATGGGGTAATGCTGGTGACCGTGACAGTGGTGCCAGCCCTGAGGATGCACTATACGAAAGACATTATTCTCTGACCACAGGACGGGGATTATGAAGATCAAGAATGTCAAGCTAGACCGTGGTTTCTAGTTACTTGAAAGAAAGAGGCTCGAGCTTACAACGAGGTTTGGCGGGGCTTCAGATCGGGCATAGAAAATAAAGAATTATTTGGTGCAAAGTGGTAAGAGCCTCCGCTGGTGTACGTGCTTCCGTTCAAGGGTTGATGATAAAGTTGTGTATAAGGAGCAAATGCTAACGTTGACGATGGGTTTGTAGCCTGTACCGCAGGTTCGAGAGAGTATACAGGGCTGTGAGAGGTACCAGGTTCCGATTGATATCTGAGCTGTCATCAGCCACTACGCTGCATTGCATGAGAGTAAGACAGCATTTAAGGTTGAAATGGGGAGTACTAAGACAATGTGTATCGATGTCCACTCGAACACCATATGTAGAGGTAGCACTGCCAACTCAGCCAACTACTGTCGCACAAACGGAGCGGGGGCCATCGCGTGATACTGGTGCTGGACAGCGGGAAAAAGTCTGACAGGAAGCTTAAGTCGTGGAACTGTGACAATCTCCCCTGTATGATGTGTGTCGTAGGAGCCCGACCTTAGGCAACGGTACACTAGCAATGTGATTGATAGGAGATAGGGTTTGGATAGTGACGAGTAGCGCAACATGCAAATGTGCCTAAATGCAGGGTGGCTGAAGAACACTACCAAAACCAGACCAATGAATGAGAGGGCAGAACATGAAAACAGGACTTACCGCACATCGTCTGTGGAGAGTCTGTTCATGTATTGCTGCATCCCAATGTCCGTACCGAGAGGCTGGGAGTGGGAAGTTGAGTACTCGTTTCTTGAAGAGCTGTCAGGCTCCGGCTCGGAACCGATGATACACGAGGGTGAATGGCCAGATGAAGCGGCTAGGTCCTGGTAGTTACCAGATTGAGAGCCCATTAAGTGATTGAGCGACAAATTCGAGTTGGTTAGAACTATGTAGTATGAAGTTAGAAGCGGGTTTTAACATTGTCAGTGTTCCAGGATAGCGAAATGTGATTGAAAGTATGGTTTAGGGCGGCGCAAGAGAGAGGCAACTAGACAAAACAGGAAGAGAAGAGATTGTGAATAGCGAGACAACGAAAATAAAGCGTCGATCGAAGCCTCAAACAGGGGGGCTTGAGCATGTGTCGATGACGCTGGAGCTCGGCACCAAAGAGGGGCCAGTTCTCGCTGAAGAAATGTGAGGTAGGCAGAGTTCACCAAGGCAAAACCAATAGGGTCGTACAAGTCCGGCACCTTACACTCTGCTTGACGGGCGAAGGACCCCCGCTTGAAGCTCAAGCTAAGCGGCGAGCAGACCAATCGGAATTTCAAAGCCACAGAATTATAACCCTCCTCTTGCACAGCACCTTAAAACGAGCAGTAGAAGTGAAAGTTTCATGAGTCTGGCTTCCCGGCCGCTGCTAGAAGGCTGGCCTCAAGCCTCGGGACTGACGCGCGACACGCTGCGATATATATGTGCGGTTGGAATAGATAACAATAATATGCACAGAGACGAGAGAGAGTAGGAGTGGACAAGTTGGCTACGCGAGCATGGTGCACTAGAGACAGTTGAGAATTTGCTTACCTTCAATCATTTGCACCCCGGAAATGTCTTCCTCATTGGCTGGCTCCTGTTTCTTTTTCACGGGCGTGTTATCGTACAGGACTGGTAACGGCTGTGATTGACCCAGCCGAACTCGTGGTGTGGCAGTGAAACTCTGGTAGAGGATCCCTTTGAAAATATGAGGTAAGGCGATCTCCAAGATCAGACTGATGCGTCTTGTTGAGTATTGAATATAGTGGTAGATATAGTGTTTGATCAAGGATACGAGTGTAAATTCATGAACGATGTATCGGTATCCAGGTACCCGTCAGCCACAAGTGGTGCTATGTTTTGTCGTAAGTTCGGGGGATGTTGAAAAACTAGCGCAACAAATGTTGATATGCGATGCGTAACAGACGCACTATCCCGGTACTATCGCGCGTCTTTACACCCCTTGCTCTAACCCGATTTTACAATTGGATTTGATAGAAGCAAGTTCTCAATTGCCCCCAAGTATGGAAAGGTGTGGAGGAGATATGTGAATTAGGGTAGTAATGTTCAGATGCGGCAGGGAGGCGGAGATCCTGGCAGGCGAGAATAGGAGGGCTGATGATATTAGGGAGAGGCAGGAATCCTCCCAGGGGTGGCTTCCTTCCAAGGTATGCCGTGCAGGTATGAAAATGTCCAAGTTAATCTCAAGTCTGCACTGGTCTGCTCGACGATGACAACCTATAACTTGAACAGGCTACACCAGATACGATTCCTGGAAGGACGAGGCTTGGTTGGGACGGCTGATTTATTGACCAGGTAGGTGCGTGCCGCTAATTGAGATAAATGCAGTTACCTGCAGCAAGCGCTCACTCTCAAGTCTGGACTCGGGATATGAAGCTCCAGGAATAATCAAATCCACTGTGAGCAATCAGCCCCAAAGATAACCTGAAACTGAAGGGTCTCTTTCCTCAACCTGAGATATCAGATTTCAATTGATCAGGGGCAGGCACTTAATCGTGGATTCGATCCGGGAGTTGACGACGTAGACGAGAAGAGCCAGAAAGAAGATATCGAATCTCTTTTCTTGATGAAATCCGCCCGGTTCGCGAAGTGGATGCGCAAGTATTGGCGCTGTGCGAAGAAGTACAGGATATTCCGATGCACTGTGCGAGATAGTATACAAAGCACAGATGGTCCAACACTCTTCAAGAGAATTCGTTTGTCTTCCGTATGTTCTAGACTGTTGGTTCCCAGAAGCTCAATTTCAACACCGTATTCTTTATGTGGGAATATGTCTATTCACCTAACCCTAGACGTAGAATTCCAGATGAAATTCGCAGGCCGGATCTGAAATCGACCTGATCTGGGAAATTTCCGTCCGGTCGAAGACTTTTGCTTCCCCGAGACCTAGGATTTACGCGTGCTTAATCTCTGGTACAGCCTGCTTGAGATAGGCGATTGAATCGGATTCGTTCGAATGCTAGGGAGGAAATGAGACCAAGTCAATCACAACTGTCTCAGATGGATATGATCTCGAGTGGCGAGTGAGTTTCAATTGATATGATTGAGCGAGGGATCAAGATTTTGGTCCACAAAAAGCGCCTATCGAGCCAGCGGAAAAGGAACTTGGGTCTCAGTTGCGGAGAAAGCTCCGGAAACTCCAAGTGATGTGTAAAACGTATTGCGGGAAAGAAAGACGAAGGAACTGTCTAGATCGGCAGTGCCGCAAAAGCAAACAAGTTGATGCGTGGTGTGGGTAAGTAAGTGGTAGATGCCGGTGTGTTGGTGGCTTGCTTGCTCTCCTGCAGGCAGTATCGAGGTGCAGGAGCTAATTGGATCTAGAAACACAATCCCTGAATTAGCGAAGTAAGACGGTGTAGTGCTGTGTGGCTGCCCGCATATTCGCTTGCTTCTGTGCTTGCTACGGCTGATCCGAAGTACCGGGTAATATTGACACTTACAGAGAAGGGAAGAAGAAGCTCGAATTGTCTGAAATGTGAAGAAATAGACCTCGAGGTCGGGAAAAGATCTTGTACTTGGCAGTTGATGAGTTGAAAAGAGTTGCCTTGATGCTGATTTATAACTAATGGCTGAGTGAGGGGTCTGTGGCTCCGCGGCCGATTTGCCAACAAACTCTTAGGCGTTTTTTCGTTGCCGCAACACGTATCCTTGAGATGAGTATCCTAGCGACAAGGTGGGCGGTTCGACTATAGCAAAAAAAATTCCTGACCGACAGACTCGAAGCGAGTGGTACAATGTGAATGATGAAAGCTGGCAAGCAAGCGATGTATGAGAAGAGATGCTCATGGGCGATGAACCAAGGGCGATTTGATATTTCGTATCTTTCGGGAGATTCAGAACTGTGTCCGGGCAATATGGAGGGGTTGGTGATATATGTCTGTCGATTGCGGACTTATGTCACAAGTTAGAACAGCAATGCTAATTGTTGATTCCCTAACACTAAGACATTCGCAGAACCGCTCAAGTGCTCTGCCTGGTCTGTCTTAGTTGTGGAGATTGGCTTTAGATAATCTTTGGCACGTGGAGTTGATCCCAACTCAATCCAATGTTGGTTTTGAGCGTGCTCCACGCGGAGCAGACAAGACGAAAGAAGCTTTGCTAGTTTCGGAGGCTTTGTACACATCAGCTATTGTGAAGTCGGCGAACAGCGCAGCATCGTGACCTCTGTGAGCTAAGACGAGTTGAGACGGTCAAGGAAGGGAGAGAATGCGGTCTAATGATGTGGTTTGAATTGACTTCGGAGTTATTCCGAGACAGGAAAGGAGCTTGATCTCACCTCTGAGAGATGGATGGATATTGAGCTAGATTGACCTTCGGAGTGTTAACTAACGACTCTGGCGCGAGCCGGACGAGACCAGACTCGAAGTACAACAATATGACAGATCGATTAGCAGGAGCACTTGAATAATTAAGTTAGATTGGCGTAATCAGAGACGCGGAGAAAGTGGATTTCAAGGCTGTTCAAAGCGTTGACTCCAACGAGAAATAGTGCTTGCAAGTAAGGCTATTATTCATCTGGTTCACACTGTGATCTCCGGGGTTGTTCCCTCCCGTGACAGGTCGACCTGGACCCCAACATTTGGCTGATCACTTGTTTGTTGCTTGCAATTGATCTCAATGGCTTTCTAATTGCTTCTTTGGTTCGTTAATTGAGTTGCAGATAGATAAATAACTTGCAGCATGCTCATTGCACAACAGTAGATCGAGCAAGATCCACGATCCAGCTCCACCCCTAGCTTCCGCCATAAGATCCACTTTTTTCCACACCCACTAACGCCTCTGCGCCTCAATCTAGGATATAAGACAGCTTCAGGGATAGCGTCAAGTATGAGTACATGCAAACTGTAGCATCCAGTCAGCTGAGAAGGGGGTCCATAGTCACTCCCGAAGCTCGCTCTATTATAGTCACCAATGCTAAATTTGACCTGCGTAGAGCCAGCCAGAGATGTTGAGGGGATGGATCAAAACATCCAACGAGGAGAGATTCGCGGAGCAACTTCCCGGCACTGGACGGACGCTACGAGACTTCAAACTTGATCACGGTCCCCCACCTCGAATCATTTCGCAAATGATGAGCTAAATCCTCTATTCTTCGCTGTTGAGAATATGATCTAAGAAAGCATACCAACATTATAGATTGGAATCATGTTGGTTTTCGAGTCTCATTGGAATCGAAGAGCACGGAACGCCAGAATTCTAGTTTCAGTTGACGCAAGTAGCTCCTCACGAATATTCGTGAAGCATATGCAGGTGGATTTTAAGTGATATGTCCAAAATATGACACGTCGAATATGCTCAGGCACCGCACAACACTATGCAGGGCGGGTTCGGTAAGGCTGCCGAGGCCATCAGTAGTTTGATATTAGGAGTGATATGCGGAGCAATACCAAATCCCTAGCACGCACCAGCGTACGGTTTTACCGTCGAGTTGAATACTTTGCTTCGTCAAGGGTTTATGCTATTTTGATGGCAACGAGGTAGCGATATGTCTCCATTGAACCGAAAAAAAATCAAAAATTGATTGACAGGGCATTTACAATCTGCTACATCTTTACCAAGATCCGGATATGCCAGAATTTTGTTCAGGGTGCCAGCTCCAGCCGTTCCATAAATCACTCCAAGTATCTCTGAGTCCCTCGGCACCGCGTTGATTTACCAGCCTACAGAATTGAACATCGCCACTAGAATTCTGCTGTTGGAGGCGCCATATGGCTCCAACCACTCACATCTATGTTGACCTTCAGGCGAATACAGATGTGGATTTCTGACCCGGGGCAAAGGTCGCTAGATGTTGCACAGCGTCTGCGTCGGAATACCGACTAGGCTGTCTACGATCTTCACACCGAAGCCTTTCCTTAGATTCGAATTCCAGAGGAAGTTGATATCCAATTGTGTTTAACTAGTGTCTAAAATGGGGCAAACTCTAGTACGATAAATCTTTTTGTGAAGTGTGTACTTGAGAACTTTGCTAAAGTCGATTGGTCCTGGCCTAGGAAGGAGAGAACCGCACTTCGCTTATGGACAAAGTTTACTTTGAGGCGGCGAGCTATATTCCATGCCAGCACTTTTTAGTATTGGAGGTCCGAGGCAAAGCCAATTATAGCTTCGGCATTCCCTGGACTAAGAGCTGTCAACGTTGGTACTCGTATTGAGTATGCTGCTAACGGTGGCAGTTCAGCACTACCCCGCAGCCTAAACGCTCCAAATCAGCGTTACCCTAGCTACCTGCTTGAGATCCATAGCTTGAAAAACAAAAGTGATGAGAGCGGAGGTCAGGGTTTGAAACGGTCAAGGCAGCTTCCCTTCCGAGTCACCCAATCATGTTTCAACCAACAAATCTCCCAGGGTACAGCCAATAAAATTGCCGCTTAGTTATCGTGAGAGCGACCGTCATGCTAGAAATCCAAGCAATATCCCCTGCTTCGCTTTCTGCTTGTCTTAGCTTCGAAAGAACACAAAGTCCGCAATATTACATCATATGTGCTATATAGCCAGTAACGTACTGTTCATCTTAAGGACTAGCTCGGTGATCTGATCTGGGGAGGACTTCCCCGAAGCTCGGGCTCCCAAGTGATCAACACACACAGTCTCTGGCGGGGTGCAGTAGAGCGCAGACTTTCTAATCTTACAAACTGCCATCATCTTGTTTCAAATTTCAGTCGGCCGGTCTGTTATAAACTAGCTTCTAGAGCTCACTCCTATTTTCTACGAGGGGTGTGAAATACGAAGTCGTCACTGCCAAGTCGGAGAGATACTTCCAAATGAGCAGCTTAGGTAATTCTAAAAGAGAACCTGCAGCTACTTCCACGCAATGTGAATTTGCCTCGTCAGCCATAATTAGCGGTACGATTCAATTCCCCATTTTTTAACGCATTCAGTCCGGCAGTTTCCACGATTTATTTTCATCCTCGAATCATTTTGTTCTGTTCTCAGCTGCTGACTGCAGTCAAAACTGCTTCCTACGCTTACTTGCAGTATTCCAAGCAATGCAACCAGATATAGCTGTGAGAGTACCCCGTAACGAATCAAGTCTAGCCACTCATGCAGGCTTGCCGTATCATGCAGCTTACCGAACACTTCGAGGTGAAGTTAGAGCCTGGCCAGGCAAAGCCAACAGCCGGTCTCAGCTTCAACTTTTCACAAACAAGGCATGCTATTCTCGTATCTGCCACGTGGTTGTATTGCGTCGTCTCTGTGGGGGTTTGAGATTCAATCTGGAGTTGTGATGATGGAAATCATATTTATGATATGATTTCTAGTTGCCTTTCAGGAAGGTGGCAACAGAAGCAGATGTACCGAAGGTAAGTCTGCAGGAGTTTCTGCTCCGGAAAGACAAGTTAGATCTAGAACCGCACCGAATCACATCTTTACTGATAATGCCCCCAACTGATTATAGGACTTGCTCTGCTCGCTGCATATTTCCTGCCGGCTCATCTGACCTGCGTCCGAGGACAAAAGAATATAATTATCCCGATCTCCCGCTGGATTTTCGATCGCCGGCTTCCAATTCCTGAAGATGCAGAAATAAGCAGGCTGGGACTTCCAACATAAGCCGGATCCCACCCGTCTGCTCAGCTCCCTATACAAGCCGAACGGTTCGGACCGAGTCTGCAGGAATAAAATTTGGTCCTGTCAGAGGAAGCATACGATAGTGCCACTTTAAACATCGGGTTTTGAAATCAACTGAGTTTGGGAAATTTCATGTTTCTGTCTGAATACGAAGTTGAATTATGAGCGAATGGCGATATCAAATCAACGGGCGATCCATTACCAACTCTTTGGCAATTCTTCGTGGCACAGCAGCGGCAGCTTTCTTGGATACCTTAATCGATCGTGTACCTCGTGATAGCTCACTTGATCGACAGCAGAAACACCGCCTGTCACACACAAAGACAGACAGCCAATATCAGCAGAAGTTGGATGAGTAGGCTGCATCCTTTCTCGCAATCGACTACAGAAGCTATGCATAGATTGCATCCTCGGTGCTGTGAGCTAGGATCTCAGAGTCGTTGAGAGAGCTGTGAGAGCTATGATTGGAGAACTTTCAAGACCGGCCCCAGTGAAGAGGCCCGCAGAAGCATGCAAGCATGCCCGTACAGGGAGGTGACGAAACGCGACCGCTCTATGGGCAGCTACATGCTTTGTTCTCCTTCGCCCAATTTCGCCCTCCCAATGCACTGCAAGGGGAGTCCTCCGGGTAGATGCGCTTTGAGCGGTCTGTCGGGTGAGTGATGTGAGTTTCTGCGGGAGCTGAGCATACCATGCAAGACATCGAGACCACCGTGCAGGGTCATGCTGTTGGTGGTGTGACAAACAACAAAATGAGGGGTTAAAAGTCGGGAGATATGTTGAGGCTATTGTATTGACGGGAATGAGCTCCATATGACCGTCTTCTCGACAGACGGATGGGAATTTGTGAACATGCCATCCATGGAAGGAGGATGTTTGCATTGGGCCTATGCTTTTCGACCCTATTAGTTGTATGAGACTCAAGTATTGAAATGGTTGGCAATGGTGATGGCTGGTGTTAATATCAGTTGAGACGCGAAGAGTGTTGGAAGATGCAGATGCCCGGCCCGGACGCAAATCGCCTGGACATGAACGTCGAAGAAAAAATTAAAAATATGTAGATTCGAAAAAACTGCATAACAATACGAATCTCTAACTAGATACTCGTGAGTAGGGCTACTGGTAATCTTTCACTGATGTACACCCGAGTCCTTGCCAGTGGAATGTGTCAGTTCTGGTG
>JACBAH010006960.1:0-18081 GCA_014282315.1 Neospermospora avenae | reverse complement strand
TTCCTACAGTAGGTATTGAGGGGCGTCGGGGTGGGGGAAAATAGGAAGGGATTTGCAAGCGTGCTCCTTTGAGAAGCACAGCAGCAAATTTCGCCATAGCTCCGTGGCCCTCGCGAAGCAAGCTCCAAGAGAGCTTTCATGCTCTGGAATCCTTCCAAGAACTTGGCAGACTTGCTAGTCAATTGATTGTTGGATCAAGGATTGAGGATATCTTTTCTGTCCCCCACCTCTTAAAGACCGAGCTTCTTCTCCCGCGTGTTCAGATCTCTCTTGTGATTTCCTTTGACGTTATTGAGTCTTGACTGTATATTGGCGAGGCTTGATTGGAAACTGAAAGATTGGCTTGTGACTGTCGCGACCAAATCGAATTACTATCATGGCTTCATCAGGAATTGACGTTCCTGGTTCTGCTGTAAGTCTTCCTTTCTAGTACTCTTCTACGAATACCGAGCAGAAATCAAGCTTCAAAGTGCCGAACTATATCCTTGGTCAAGCTGGGAATATAATTCGGATATTCACTAATAATTACCATCTTGTAGACCGCAGACCATGTCGTACATGACCGGGAAAAGAAGTACGATGGCGGATATGGAAAGGAAGCAAATACAGAGGCGCAAATCCCCGCGTACGATACCGATTCCATCTCTCAGCAAGGCCTGAGCCATGATCAGACACATCGACAGCTACGACCTAGACATATCCAACTTATCGGCATTGGAGGTACTATTGGAACAGCTCTATATGTGCAGATTGGGAAGGGGCTACTCAATGGCGGTCCAGGAAGTTTGTTCTTGGCCTTTACCATCTGGTTAGTTTTCCTTAGTAACAGATGTAACTTGAGGTTGTTTCTGAAGACATGGCTGTACTTTGATATAAGAGAGTGTGTGCTGCCCCGATTCTAACGAGACCAAAACAGGTGTACTTTCATCCTCGCCGTTACCAACGTCAGTGAAAACAAACAAGCCCCAAGCAACTCCCTCAAACCAAGCCCAAAGCAACTAACTCCTCCTTCTCAAGTGTATGAATGAGCTTGTAACGTACAATCCTATCTCTTCGCCTTTCATCCGATTTGCTGGTCGTTATGTCGACGAATCCTTTGGAGTCGCTGCTGGATATAACTTCTTCATTTTCGAAGCTGCTCTAGTGCCGTTCGAGATTGTGGCTTGTAATGTCATTATACAGTATTGGTCTGATGCTGTGCCAGTCGGTGGCATCATTGCGATTATCATCGTCTTATATGCGTACGTGCCCCTGTCAAATACAATTGTAGCATCCGGTGATCTGGAAGACAGGTGGATTCTGACTTTGTCCTAGAACCATCAATCTTTTCGCAGTTCAGTGGTACGGTGAGAGCGAGTTCTGGTTGGCCCTAGGAAAAGTCCTCCTGATTGTCGGCTTGATCATCTTTACTTTCATCACTATGTTGGGAGGTAATCCCATCCATGATCGTTTCGGATTTAGATTTTGGAAAAATCCAGGTGCATTTGCTCCTCTCTACAGAGATGGAAATCTAGGTCGTTTTCTAGGCTTCCTCCAATGCCTCATTCAAGCATCCTTCACGATCGCAGGACCAGATTATGTCTCCATGGCCGCAGGAGAAGCAGAGAACCCAAGAAAGGTCATGCCGAAAGCCTTCAACGGAGTTTTCTACCGATTGACAGCTTTCTTCGTCCTCGGTAGTCTTGCAGTCGGTATCCTCGTTCCGCATGACGACCAGACACTCAAAGATGCCTTCCTGAACGGTCTTCCTGGCGCAGCTGCATCTCCTTACGTTGTAGCCATGGACAGACTGAAGATTGTCATTTTGCCAGATATTGTCAACGCGATGGTGCTCGCCTCGGCATTCTCTGCTGGTAACAGTTACGTATACTGCGCGTCACGCTCTCTCTTCGGTCTCGCTCTCGAAGGCAAAGCGCCAAAGATCCTGACCAAGTGCAACAAATCTGGTGTACCAATCTACTGTGTCGCCGTCACTCTGGCAATTGCTCTACTTTCTTTCTTACAGGTGTCGAACAATGCTGCAAAAGTGCTGAGTTGGTTCGTGTCTTTGGTTACTGCTAGCCAGCTGATCAACTTCGCTGTTATGGCTTTCACGTTCATCAAGTGGAAGAATGCTTGTGATGCCCAGGGCTTCGACAGAAACCTCTTGCCGCATAAGAGTTTCTGGCAGCCGTTCAGCGCTTGGTATGCTTTTACTGGGTGTTCGATTATGGCGTTTGTTGGAGGATATACTGTATTCATCGATGGTAAGACTTTCTTGTCCAGTTGTGTTCCTTCCGAGAAGCTAACATCAACTCAACAGATTTCTGGAATGTCCCTGACTTCCTCTTCTCTTACCTCATGATTGGTGTTTTCCCTGTGATCTTCTTTTCCTGGAAGATTATCAAGAAAACGAAGTGGCTTAAACCGCATGAGGTGCAGCTCCGCACTCACGAGGTCGATGAGATTGAGGAGTACACGAGGAATTATATTGAGAGGCCGCCGAAGACGAAATTTCATGGATATGTGGATAAGATATTTAGTGCCTAGTCAGATAGCCACGATGACACAGGGGTGGGGGTGGTGGATTTGTGCGGTGAGAGATTGAGACGGCGAGGATTGGAAAGGGCCTGTGCTTTGCGAGGTGGAAGTTTACCCAGCTCGGCTACACAGAGTGGAAATATACCTAGGTACATGATGTACACAAGATGAGAATAAGATATCGATACTCTTTGGCCACCGATACTTCTATTGATTGCTAGAACTATGACTCAAGTACACCCTGAATCATTTTGTAATTTGTGAGTGAGTCCCTAGGCTCCTTGTGTTCCCGAAAGCACCTCATGGCACTACCCTGGAAATTAGGATACATATAGGGACGACTTTGTCCTAGGGAGCCAAATGCTGCGCGACTTGTACATAAGAGGAAGGGCTTTGATGAATAGTATCAGTTATCGAGGTCGCACAAGCCCTGGTTGTGGTCCTTAATGGCAAGCTGGGAAGGAGAGATTGTGCTGAGATGAAGTTGACTAGTTGACAACCCACCTCGTTTCCATGTACTGACATTGACTGGAGAGCATGTACATGTCAGATTCTGAGCTTGGAGTTGGAAATAAAATTATGAGAATCCCGATTCATCGGCAAATATTCCTCCTCAGCTTGGGAAATCAATCACATGGGCGGGCACCTCGAGGATACCTCTTCTGGAAGACTGATATTTGCGCACTTGCTTCACTTCAGATCCCAAAAACTAGTGCACCTTCCAAAATGCCACAATATCACATTCTCACGTTCGGGATTTCTACCGAGTTCAAAGTCAGCAAAGAGTCTCGGATCTTTATTTGAGGTACGTCTTGAGCAGGTAGCTGAACGATCAGAAGGAAGGCAACGGAAAATCTCCACATGGTTTTGCGCTCTCGGAGACAATATGATTTAACATCCGAAAGTCTTTCATCATATCGAGTGTAATAGGTCTGGGATTGAAGGAAAGATGAGACTGGATGTGCTTACTTTTCTTGACGACGGCTCTTGGAAAGCTTTGACTTGGTCCTGTTGTCGGTTGCTAGAAGGGTCCTGGCGTATGGCAAACAGGTGTGCTGCTGATCTTATGTTGGGATTGATGGCTAAGCTGCGTAGTTCTCTGCTTGTCAGTCTGCAAGATGGAAATGTACAGCCAAATGTGCCATTAAAGAACTCAATATGTTCATTGTATCACTCAAAACCCAAACAAACCATCACTCTGAAATTCCCAATTCCCATTGTTGTTTTTGCTTTGTGATGTCGTTTCGTAATTGCAAATCTGATTACAAAGCGCCCATAGCAAATACCATTGCCCCAAGGCCAAATGCACGATGCGACTTGTCAATCCCAACCAACATCTAATGGTCTATCCACGCCTGCCCCACGAAAAGTTTCTTGCTTTACCAAGCCATCTCGTGTGGCCGATCACCCTTGCGCAAGCTGAAGCTGCTGCTGAGGTATGCGGCGAGCATTGGCTCCTTCTTGATGGTTGACAACAAAGCCTTGTCGATGGACTTCTGGTCTGCGGCACGGCTGGTGGATGGCTTCTTCTTCTACTCAATTATTAGCACACATCCTGTATCCCACTGTATCCAAAAGTTCGTACCTCTGCCTTCTCGCCCTGTGCGAAGAAAGCCTCCTCTGAACTCTTCTTCTCTCCCTTGGCGGCCGCGAAGTACTTTGCGTCGGAGGCCTCCTCAATCTTCTTTGTGTCAATACCGGCGAGGTCGACCTTCTGGGATGTGGCGATAACGTAACGGGCGTTGACTCTGCGAAGAGGAACACCGTTGATCTTGAATGGGCCAGTAACGAGGAGAACGCCCTGGTCGAGGGTGTTCAAGAGAACAACACGCTTGCCACGGAAACGGCCAGCGAGGAGGATGAGGATGGTACCAGGAGTGAGAGAAGCGCGAGGAGTGGAGGTTCGGATAGTCTTGCGGACCTGTTTCTTGAATTAGCATGCTTGTACGTTTTGGTATTCCTCGCGATATCTCCATGGTGCCCGGGGCAATTCCCATCACAATTCCCAGCATTTCTCTGGGAATAAAGCAATTGCGCTCCAGCCAGTCCATTCCCCTCCCCTTCAAGATTGGATAGCACACACCTTTCGTGCAACGGCTGCGTCCTCTGCAGGATAATATTTGGAGGCCTTCTGGGTGTGGTGAGGGACCTCTCTCGTCGACTTTCCAAAGGTCTTGGTCTGACCCTTGACGGGGGCGTTTGCTTCCAGAACGGCCGACATCGTAAGAATTTGTCGAAGTTGTCGTATTTTCGTGGTCGTCGTTGAAGAGGAGAGTCAAAAGAGAAGCCGGGTCAGGATGCGCTTCAAAATCCGTGAACTTGTGTGCGAGCTAAACGAGCCAATGAGACATCATGAGTGGTTCACGACTCACGTGATGATTATACCAAGCCCACTTTTCCATCACAGCCGGGCGACTGTAAATATAGCAATGAACAAATCGAGGCTGGCAAATTCGTCTCCAGCGAAGGTTGTATTGTTTCACGTAGGAAAGTCATGAAATGCTTATATTACTTTTGCTTTTGATTTAGTTAAAGTCCTACAATGTTTTTGCGACTTTACTATCAAAGTATCCCTTTTCGGATACCTTTCTGTTTGTCCGTGGCCCTTGGTAGCTACCTATGTAAGGTAAGGTAGGTAGCTGTGATTTCGTCTCGCCATTCAAAAATTGGATACGCCTCGACTACTGAACGTGCGATGCATGGCAACTTGATACATTACTCTTTCATGTATGTTATACGCTTAAGATTCAGACTCTTGACAAGTTATCAAGATTAACGGCGAGAGACCTTCTTACTTGTGTTCAACACTTCACATAGCTTAGACAATATTGTTCCCTCAGTGATCGGAGAACTGGCTTGGTCAAGTTGCCACTCATTCTCAAGTTATGAAAGCATGACAGTCAATATCCTCGAACTTTCAGTGGCTTTACCAAAGTGACAATGATAAATTTCGACGTTATTGAGGTTCCTTGAATGGCTTCACTTGAGAAGTGTAGGTTTCTTTATACGAACACAATCGTTTAGACTTCGGCTGATAGAAGGCCTCGCTTCACAACCAATTCACAATGAGCTCCCTTGCCATGGATCCTAGATCAGAGCTACTGACAAGCAATTACCTACTATTATCGAATAATTCGACAACATACATGTCATCATATTACTTCGGGACCTCAGATGAATGCCAGCCTGCCTTATTTTGCTTCCCATATTTAGCGCCTTTAGGAGACACCTCTGTAGACCAGATTCGATGTTCGTACAAAGATCAATGCAGTCAGCATACGGCGAGCGACAATTCGCATTCAAAACTAAATGCGTGGCAAGATTCTGGGTTTCTCTCCAGCCTATGAAATTGAGTCACTCATATCTGAAGTATGTGGAGCTGTGATCTAATCGCAGAGCCTGGATTCAACGTTGAGTACTAGATTTTTGATGACGAGCACGTTTCACAGATGTCTTCACTTATGTTTGGCGTCACTTATGGTGGTCTTGTGGATCAAGTTATCTTGAATTCCTGCTCGATCGTGGCTACAAACCACCCCGAGCACGAGGTATTATCCTCCAACCATTCTTCATAAAAGCTCCTTCGCTGTCAAAACATCAAATTGAAAAAACAAAGTCTCGTCTGGACATTACCAACCTCGCCAACAAAGTATAGCAGCACGGCCAGAGACCATGCCGACCAATTGGTGTAGCAAAGAAGTAATTTACTCCTCTGGCTCCATAGGAGCCTCCTCCTCATACTCCTCCTCGCCTTCGGAGATGGAAGCATCCTGGTACTGTTGGTATTCGGAAACCAAATCGTTCATGTTGGACTCAGCCTCAGTGAACTCCATCTCGTCCATACCCTCCCCAGTGTACCAATGCAAGAAAGCCTTTCTTCTGAACATAGCAGTGAACTGGTCACCGATACGCTTGAAGAGCTCCTGGATGGAGGTGGAGTTACCGACGAAGGTGGAGGACATCTTCAGGCCACGTGGTGGGATGGAGCAAAGAGCGGTTTGGACGTTGTTAGGGATCCACTCAACGAAGTAAGAAGAGTTCTTGTTCTGGACGTTGCGCATTTGATCCTCAACCTCCTTCATGGACACCTTACCACGGCTAAACAAAGTCAGTATTGATACATTGCTAGTTGATTCGGTAATGAAACTTACAAGATAGCAGAGCATGTCAAGTAGCGACCATTACGGAAATCGGAAGCAGCCATCATGTTCTTTGGGTCGAACATTTGCTGGGTCAACTCTGGAACAGTGACAGCACGGAAGGAGTGAGCTCCACGGCTGGTGAGAGGTGCGAATCCGACCATGAAGAAATGAAGACGTGGGAAAGGCACCATGTTAACAGCCAACTTTCGGAGATCAGAGTTAAGCTGACCAGGGAAACGGAGACAAGTGGTGACACCGGACATGACGGCGGAGACCAAGTGGTTGAGATCACCGTAGGAAGGGTTGGTGAGCTTGAGAGTTCTCATGCAGATATCGTACAGAGCCTCGTTATCAATACAGAAGGTCTCATCAGAGTTCTCGACCAACTGATGGATGGAGAGGGTGGCATTGTAAGGCTCGACAACGGTGTCAGAAACCTTTGGCGATGGGACGACGGAGAATGTAGCCATCATACGATCTGGGAACTCTTCACGGATCTTAGAGATCAAAAGCGTACCCATACCGGCACCAGTTCCACCACCGAGGGAGTGGGTGATTTGGAAACCTTGGAGGCAGTCGCATCCTTCAGCCTCACGACGGACGACATCGAGAACCTGGTCGACGAGCTCAGCACCCTCGGTGTAATGACCCTTAGCCCAGTTGTTACCAGCTCCGGATTGACCGAAAACGAAGTTGTCGGGGCGGAAAAGTTGGCCGAAAGGACCAGCACGGACGGCATCCATGGTACCTGGCTCCAAATCGACGAGGACGGCGCGAGGAACATACTTGTTTCCGGAAGCCTAATGGAAAACTGTCAGGAAACGCGAAAACGTAAGCGTATGCGTATTACGAACCTCATTGAAGTAGACGTTCAATCGCTCGAGTTGAAGATCGGATGTACCATTGTACCTGTAAATAAAGTCAGCCAAATGTCAACAGGCAGCCATAAAATGTACCGCAGATCCAAGACTTGGACTTACACTCCGGATCCATCAAGACCGTGCTCTCCTGAGATTGTTTGCCTGTATGTTTATCAGTCCTGAAGTTTTCCAAGTCGCGTTCGTGTATCAGGTAGGATAGGTCGCGACGTTGTTTATTACATACCAAAAGGCGGCACTATGGACATCACAAAGTCAGTAATGCACTCCTAGATAGAATTGGAGAGTGGCATACCCAATCTGGTTACCACATTGGCCGGTTTGGAGATGGACCTGTAGATATAGAGGTCAGTAGTGGTTTCTTGGGGTTGAAGGGGGTAGTGGGGTAGCTCAGGGGTTGTTCAGCAAACGCGTAGAAAAGTACTGCTGTAGCTAAGGGATAGAGATAAAGATATAGACGTACGATTTCACGCATATTGGGGACGTTTAGTTTGTGATTTGGAGATGTGTTTTGAGGTTGAGGTGGGAGAGGCAAAGAGGACAGGAGGAGGATAGGAGTGGAGTGGAGTTGTGGAGGTTGAGTGAACGGTTTTTGCAGGTCAACGAACTCTGGCGGTGTGAAATCGCGCTACGTTGCTGCTCTGTTTACTGAAAGCAGGGGCGATGGGATGGATGGATGGTGGGCTGCAAGCCTTGGCCGTCCGTGCTTTATCACGGGAAGCGCTAGTCCAAAAAGACCTCCACAGCAGAACGCCTCTACAACTTTCTTGTTAGATCTAGATATCAAAGTCGATCATATCAGCTCTCAAAACAACCTCATCTATTGTCATGGAATCTGAGATCAAGTCTTTCCTTCCGGGAATAGATCCTATTCTTTCAGAGTACTCTGTAGGATATTTGACCCATGCCTCAAATGCCTATGTACCAGATGAAGCTGGACCATCTCCTCTTGTGGAGGCTGCAACTTCTATTACTGAGCTCTTAGTATCAGCATCAGGAGACCCGTCTCCGGAAAATGAGGCTAAGATCAGCCAAATCGTTGAAAAATGGGTTAGCAAATTCACCGCCTCTCAGGCTGCGAGTGGCCAAAAGACTCAAGTATCATCTGCTGCAAGACGTTTGGACCAGGCTATTCAGGTTGGGGCTCAAAGAGGAATGTCATCGACTCTTGGTATCTCAACTACAGGTGTCGATCTTGAGTCGGCAAACACGAGGAAATTAGAGTCAAAGGTCGACAAAAAGAAACTTGAAAAAGCCGAACGAAAGATTGCTGCCAAGCAGAGCAAGAAAGTCTTTAAAAATGTTGAGTACGAGGCTTCGAAACTCATCAACCAGACGGACGATGCTCTGTCTTATGAGGAATTCTTCATGGCCGTCAATCCTCTGCAGTTGGGCTCAAATGCTCAAGGTCAAGCGAAGAGCAAGGATATCAAGTTGGAATCTATTGATGTGTCTATTGGGGGCTTGAGAATTTTGACCGACACCAATTTGACTTTGGCCTACGGACGAAGATATGGTCTGGTTGGTCAGAACGGTATTGGTAAATCTACGCTGCTCAGAGCACTTGCACGCAGAGAATTGGCCATTCCTACTCACATCTCTATTCTTCACGTGGAGCAAGAGGTACTTTTCCCATTACATTTTACACAAAGGAAGTGGCTAACCTATGACGAAGATTTCTGGAGACGATACCCCAGCTTTACAGGCTGTTTTGGATGCCGATGTTTGGCGAAAGCATCTGCTTTCGGAGCAAGTTGTAAGTTCTTCCCAATCCTGGTACTTCCGCGCTGTACTGATTTGTCCTAGAAACTCGGCAAGCAACTAGCAGATATTGAGGCTGAAAGATCATCTATGGCCGATACTTCTGTAGACGCCGAAAGACTTGATCGTGAGCGTGAAGGTCTTGATCAGACTTTGGGAGATGTCCAAGGCAAGTTGGCCGAAATGGAATCCGACAAAGCCGAATCTCGAGCTGCTACTATTCTCGCTGGTCTTGGTTTCTCCCCAGAGCGACAACAATTCGCTACGAAAACTTTCTCCGGTGGTTGGCGTATGCGATTGGCCCTAGCCAGAGCTCTTTTCTGCGAACCTGATCTTCTACTTCTTGATGAACCGTCTAACATGTTGGACGTCCCGTCTATTACTTTCCTGGCCAACTACCTTCAAGGGTACCCAAGTACCGTGCTTGTAGTCTCTCACGACAGAGCCTTCTTGAACGAAGTCGCGACGGATATTGTACACCAGCACTCCGAACGTCTAGATTACTACAAGGGTGCCAATTTCGAATCCTTCTATGCTACCAAGGAAGAGAGACGGAAGACAGCAAAGAGAGAGTACGAGACCCAAATGGCTGTGCGTGCCCATCTTCAGGCTTTCATCGACAAGTTCCGTTACAACGCTGCGAAGTCATCCGAAGCACAATCCAGAATCAAGAAACTGGAGAAGATGCCTGTTCTCGAAGCACCGGAAAGCGAGTACACAGTGCACTTCAAGTTCCCTGATGTCGAGAAGCTATCGCCGCCTATAGTTCAAATGACCGACGTCAGTTTCGGATACACGAAAGACAAGCCTCTGCTGAAGAACGTTGATCTTGATGTCCAGCTCGACTCCCGTATCGGTATCGTCGGACCCAACGGTGCCGGTAAAACAACCGTACTCAAGCTGCTTATTGGTAAATTGACTGCCACCAATGGTCTCATCTCCCAGAACCCTCGTCTTCGTATTGGATTCTTTGCTCAACATCACGTTGACGCACTTGACCTAAACACCAGCGCTGTTGGTTTCATGGCCAGAGAATATCCAGGAAAGCAAGACGAAGAATACCGTAGACATCTAGGAGCCTTCGGTATCACCGGTATGACTGGTCTCCAGAAAATGGAATTCCTCTCTGGAGGTCAGAAGTCCCGTGTTGCTTTCGCATGTCTCTCTCTCACCAACCCACATATCTTGGTTCTTGACGAACCTTCTAATCATTTGGATATTGAGGCTATGGACGCACTGAGTACCGCCTTGAGGCAATTCCAGGGAGGGGTGTTGATGGTTAGTCACGATGTCACTATGTTGCAGACTGTTTGCACCAGTCTTTGGGTATGTGATGGCGGAACTGTTGAGAAGTTTCCAGGAGATGTACAGGCGTACAAGAAGAGAATCACAGCACAGGCAGATGCTAGTGGTGTGGTTGCAGCTCATTAGATTATAGATGAAGAAATGAATCATCAAGCACAACCTTACTGTACATTTGCAGCTTGCTACCTCAAGACTGCCACGCTTTGTGTGCAATCTGATCCTTCTCCATTCAACCTCAATGAGCTCTGAACGTCCAGTATCCACCATTAGATTCGATCCACTCTTTCTGCTATTGAGTTTGGTAGAAATATAAAGCTATGACAGGGATGGAACGACACTCCGTGGAGATATGTAGAGTTCTTACACCCTCAGTAGAATATTCAACAGCAGGAGTCGCTTTATGAACTTATGTCGAACTTCTCCTTGGGTAATAGTCGAAATTGTTAGCAGCATTTATTGTAGGGAATAATAAGCAGCCACTGATCTCGAAGGAAGGTAATATCCATTTGTTGACAACCTCGGAGTATTTTAGCCGACGCCCAGGCCATGCTCCCTCCATGCTCCATGCGCAGGCATAGAACATTCAGATTGACTAAAAGCAAGTCTCGAGCCACCACCACCAACGTTGCCGCGTCTCAAACATCCATCAACTCGCGATCGACTCACCATCTGCTATCGACCAGATCATCAGATATCAGGAATTGTTGACGCAAACCCGCAATCACGTTGTCAGACACGCCAGAAGTAGCCGACGATTCCCTCAGGGGCGTTGGGCTAGCGGGCAGCGGCTCGAAATTGGACGACGATACGCGCCCATCATCTCCTCCACCGAAATACCCAACTTCTGAACCTTCAGGGAGCAGCTCACAACGACCACCTCCATTCTCATCGCTTTACACATCCACCGCAGAAGTCGTCGAAGCTTATAAAACAGCTGTCACTGAAGCCGGCGCCTCTACCTCAGTCCCTGCTTATTCACCCGCTGCATGTGAATCACTAGCTTCCGCTTCACAGCAGCACGTCGACGTCGTCGCGCAGACTAAGAACTGCCTTCCACAGGATACAAAAGGCCAGTCTCCCAAGAAAGACGACGATAGCGAGCCCCCGCCAGCATACTCAGAAGGACTAAGCCCGCTCGACTCTTTCACATATCTCTCAATGGCCGCCGCAGGAGGAGCTGCGAGTATTCTTACTCAGGTGCAGCAGGGTGGTCCAGCACCGATCAATACCCTTGGAGGTACGATATGAAGACTGGCAAGGCATTCAAAAGCTAATGCTAAACTACAGATGTCGGCGCCGATGAGAACATCACGATGGACCTACGGTACGAGCTTCAATTGATAGACGCGGGGGCAGCATACTGATAGCAAATACAGAGGCCAGAGGTTTACACTATCGCGAGATGAGCTTTTAACACTTCCCGAATTCGTCCTGCTTTCGCTCTTCCCCAATGGATTACTCCCCGATGGGCACATGAATACATACCAGGAAGGTGACGCCTTCCAAGTTGATGTCCGTGAAGTCAAACATATTCGCAATATATTGCACAATTTAGATTTACATATAGCTGACCTTACCGTACAGTATGATCCAGCATCGTTACAATATATGCTGGAATTCTTTCGCAACGTTGCGCAAACAATACCTTCGGGCTCGAACTCTCCCACTGGTCCAGATACCGATGCGGTCCCAATTGAGCCAATGACCGGCTCTGCGCGTGAAATGCTACAGGATAGAGCAGGCATAATTGTGTTGAGAGAAGACTTGGATTTCTATGTTATTCCACCCCGACCAGATATCGAGCAGCCGGAGATGATCGAGGTGAAGAGAGCGGCAGGTAAAGCTTTACTAAAGCAGGACGGCATTTTCTCTGGATTAAGGCGAAGCGACGAGACTGGAACGACAGAGCAGCATCTCATTGAAATGTTGACAGCTGGGTAAGTTTCAAAGCGACTAGCACACGACCTGAGCTAACGAAGACTAGTGGATTCAATCACGACGACCAATGGGGACATCGAGCAAACGAGCCGAACAAGGCCGTCATTTGCAGTCTTGCTCTCGCCAGATTACGAACTGATATTCGTGGTGGTGATGTGGGAAACAACGCTGTAGGAATGGCTCAGAAGCTTCTCCTATTCTGGAGGAAGCCGGCCCGAAGATGCTGGTGGGAGGGTGTCGAATTGGAGGGTATTGATGGAGTAGATGGTAAACTGAAAGTCTGGATCCGGAGGGTCTGGACATTGGAGATGAGTGTCATTGGGTTGAGATAAGAGCATTTACTCTCCCCTTTTCCTTTTGTGTATTCCCCTGTTTTGTCAGATATCCGAAGCGACAACTGAGGTCTGCGGACTCAGCAAGCGGTCATTTGTTTGTTATCGTAGCATTGGCTTTTCACTCCCGAGTTTTCCATTTGTAGTTTATTAGTTAAGGGAAAACCATGGGGCATTTTGCATTGCTTCTCATTTTTGCCTCTGAATTTGAACTCTTAGCTCCGTGGAGTTCACTGTACACGAGAGAAAAGCAATTTAGTAACATAGAGAATTTAATCAGGTTCAGTACTTCTGTCTTTGTCTGCACGTCAGACGTTGAGAGCAGTTCACATTTGCCCTCGATTCAAATCACTGGGTTCAACTGGGTCGTTCGTTCATTCCGGACTTCCAGCAAGACGCTGATACAAAGTGTCTACGGACCATTTTTCGCCTGAGCCCTTTACACAGACAAATCCCTAACGCACTTCGAAAGCATCTCTCTCTTTTTCAATATATAATGCATGTGCATCACAATTAGCAACAGAGCACATTCGCTATATCTCTTTATCTAATACGGACCTCCCCTATCTATCGATCGGGCTCATCAGCGTCACTTTGAGCTGGGAATGTCACGAGAAGGAGTTGGCAAGCAATGTACCGGAATGGCAACGAGGTATGGACGTGTTAAGTGAACAACCGTGGGTAATATACAGGTGCTTTCTTCAGTTCGTGACATTGCAAGACACTGTTTCTCAGAAACGCGGCGGCGGCAAGAGCGATCGGCTGGGTCAAGGCAGTTTCAACCCGAGCAGTACTAAGTTACTAGCTGACTTCCAAAAGTCACCAAGATTTTTTCTCTAATACCACTCACGACATTTTGGACCAAAAGAATCAATCATCACAAAGCATTGCTCACCGCTGTAAAGCTCCTCGACCAACCTAGAAAATCGACAATTTTTGGATCCAAACATAAATTACCCGATCGCAGTTCCATTACCAATGTTTCCTGATAAGACGCCGATATTACCACTACCAATCTTACCGCCGTCATGGAACAGGACGCTAGAAGACTTGTCTCAAAACAATGTTCAATCGGAGAGCGGGTCGGAGAAGAAGGAGGATATACCGGAGCTTGTAACTCAGGAGGAAAGGTTCGAAACACCACAACCAGATGTTACCGCGAATGCGTTGTTCTCCTGTGCACCATTATCAAGAAAACAGCGGAGGAGGAAACTTCGATCGGTCTTCAAACAGTCTGATACACAATCCTCGGAAACTCTACTACCTCCTGCAGAGGTGTCTGAACATGCCAATGTTTTATTGCAGCTCTTCAAATGTGATGCAGTCGTTAGTATTGTACCAATGGAGGAGGAATGCCTCAGCCAAGGTATAAACGACGCCCCCGTCTGTGAAATTACAATTATACCAATGGAGGAAGATTGCCTCGGTCAGGATGTAGACGACACCTCCTCCGTTTGTGAAATCACAATTGTACCAATGGAGGAGGAAAGCCCCAGTCAGGATGCAAACGTCGCCTCCCCAGTTTGTGGTCTCACAATGATCCCAGAGAGATATTTATCACCATCAAGGAACCCTCCAGATTCAAGTATTGACCATGTCACGTCTCAACTCCAAGAAGTTGTAGATCTCACTGAGCATGGCCCACAACAACGTCCCCCCATGCCACGCTCCTGGCTCGAAGCTTCAACATGGGACATGACACCCCCCATTCACGGAACCCGGAAAACATTCACCAACGCCACACAGCTCGAACACGCCTTCTCCCCAATCTCGCCCACTGCCACTTTTTACGACCCACCACCACTGAACACTCTCTGGGCGATATCCCGCTACATGGAACAGAAACAAGCGTTCATCGATGAACACGCTAAGCGAGAGAGCCGCAGATGGCAGATTATGAAAGCTATAGAGCGAAACTTGGATGTGCAGAAACGGAGGGAGAGCAGAGACTGGCCGAAGAATTGGAATGAAGAGGTTGTAAAGGATGGAGTGTATGTGAGGAAGATGGTGAGCAGAGTTAGGTTTCTGATGAAGGATTAATGGGGGAGGGAGACGGATGGACGTAGCTGGGACGAGATTGAGAGTGCAGTATCCAACGAATAGGAAATCGGATCGTGTGTGCAGACTTGAGACGGAGGCTGAACAAGGCTGTGATAGACTGACTTGGAAAGACTTGAGAGGAGCGGTTGGAGAGATAGAAGACCGAACTCCAAATCTGTTTAATCAGGAGTTTCCGGGTTTACTACTGCATCAATAGAGCTAAGGCTTGGAAATTTCAATGTAATGACATGATAATATAACCCTCCGAGCATTCAATTACATCAGAAGGAAGCGTAATGTTAGCTTTCTGATTTATCCATCACTCATGAATGTCTGCATAAAGCTTGATGGTAGTATGGAAGTAGATAAATTAGCAAGTATAATTGGTCATTTCTAGCATGGCCTATGTCACGTAGTTAGCTAGTGGCTGCCATATTGATCGAGGCTAAGCCAACTAAACACTCGATACCGATACCTGTAAGGATATCTACTCGGTTACCAAAAGGTGTAGGCTGTGAGTCGAAGAAAAGTACGGCATATTGTCAGGATAGGACAGAAGAGTAAAACCAAATCCTGGATTCTTGTTCATAATCACTATAAGTAAGGAGCTCATACGCAAGTCGTACTTACTAGAAGAGACTCAGACTGGCAGGTTGTTCGACGCACCGAATGAGTAAATTCATGGATTTGATAGGCTGGCGCTAAACGTAAGTCTATAGGACTTAGGAGTTTCTGGGCGCATGTCTCTATATTTGAATCTCTACACTACCTAGTCGTTGATGTTCTGATCTTGAGATGGGATCATTTAACTCAAGGAAAGAACAATGTAGATGTTTCAATGATGGTACTTGGTAATGTCCTCGGATGAAGTAAGGACATCAAAAGACGAAAATTGTGGATTGTAAGGTACTTTACAACATTACTTCATATTGCCATCAGTTCGAGTTGAGACATCCAGGCTGATACATATTTATTGTCTGCTTTCGTACTTTGCAATGTCCTTATTCTACGCTAGGATGTTGGATGCAAGTACATCCTTATTGCTCCTTTTCACTGATGTTAGTATTTTATCTGTAGATAGCGAAGCAATATGTAGAAATATCAGGCAACGAAGAAAGCCACGAGCGTTTGTGGAGTACCTTTGGAATTGATCAAGCTATGCATGAAAGAGCTTCACCTCTATTACTGATGCCTCTTCATACAGACCGTCTGCCCAATCAACGGGCCTGAAATTCCTCCGTTCAAGGATTTTCTCACTCGCAAACGACGGGTCAAGAGATACGAGAAATATAGACCCCGATCTTCTCCTGGAATTGAGGACGTATCCCTGCCTTTTACGAACCGTGTTGCTTAGTTATGCAGTATTTTGGTCCGGACCTGCATCATCCACGTCGGTCATCACCCAGCTGATGCGACATGCACTTGATAAGAACTACTCAGACTTATACTTGCCAGCCTTTTGCGCTCTGAAAGTGTATCTCCTGAAAGCGGCGAGATCATCAGATCATCACGCTTACAAAGGGAAGAGGAGGAGGAAAGCGATTCAAAATGATAGGTTGTAGATATTTTTTGATCTCTGGTGCCAACCTTTTTTTTTTCTCACGAGCCGTATTGTGCGCTTGTGCGGCTGGCTCATCGGGAACAGAATGGATGTGCACTGAAGACGAATCCAAAGATGTTAGGTGACGACGGAGTAAGGGTAAAGGGAATTGAGGAGGTCGAAGTAGGGGTTGAGAATATCTGAGCAGCCGAGCGCAATTGACGAAGTGAAGCTATAGATCAATTCTGAGAAATCAAAGGTTGAGGTACTCGATGATGATGCGAGGGCAGCTAGGTTAGGGAATTTTGTCGACGGCGAAATAGGACAGGGTCGTCCCCACAAGTTGGCCTTATGAAAGTCATCAAATATGTACATGACATTAAGAATATTAATCTCGCAACGTCCTATAATATACTTGCAATTTTGACTTTGACTTCTAGCTAAACGATATCTCGCGAAGAGCCTCTCGAAATAGTTTAGTTAGCCTACTAAAGTCATATAAAGATTAGATGACTTTATCAAAGCAGACTCCTTGTTTCGCCAAAGACGAATTTCTCCTATGTCGATGATAGTTATTTTGTTCAGGAGTTGCTGTAGGCCGAAGACCTGAATTAGCCAGCCTCCCGAAGAGTAAGACGTCGAGGGATTGGACATAGACTAGCTATGGCCCAAAGCAAGCAAGCAGGAGCATCTACATCTGTTGGTCGTCTCTTGCCAAAATGGGATGCGGGCGGATCAAATAAACATGATATCCGAATAAAAGGTAGCTCATGAGGAAGCCAAGAATCCGAACTGGCAAGAACTCCTAAGAATCACCTCATGCAATGCACGAAAAACGAAAACTAAGATCTCGCTTGATGATACTAGTAACATTACGAGAAGATGACATCTGAAGACTGATTACGCAGAACAAAATATCCACTGTCCTGCACCCCATCTCACGACCAAGACACCATCGACACCCTCACCATCACAGCTTTCCACACTAAACACCATGCACCAGAGCCTACCTACTATACCACTCGCTCACGATATACATCCAGAGGATTGTAAACCGAGTCCCGAGAGTTTTTCTTTTTTTCTTTCCCTCTCCTCCCCCCTCTCCTCCCCCCTCGAAAGCTCGCTGATAGATTAGCAACGAACAACATCATGTCATTACAAAGCTTTACTTTTAACCAACCTGGGTCGATACGAAACATTTCCTTTCTAGAGACATGTATCATCGCAGGGCTTAGCTAGCTAATTAAATAAGCAGTGAACACACGCCGTCCTAACCACTCAGTACTACCCACTCCAGCCTCGCCGCCTCCGCCGAGGAAATCTGAAATCTCGTCTCCAGCGCCGACGAAGCGAGGATCTATTCCATCTTTCCTTCTCTTTCCTTTTCCTATCTGACTAACCAACTGCCTGACCGACCGTATACCCATAAGCCATTCATCCATTCATTCATCCATACATCCCCAAACCCACAATCTCACAATCCAACATCAAGATTCTAAGCGTTATCAAATTTATTTATTTTTAAAAAAAACACACTTCTAAATCATGTATAACATTCCTCCAATATCAGCAATATAAAGTCATGTGTATATTTTGGGAATGCAGTCTTTTTTTGGGGGGGGGGG
>JACBAH010006959.1:0-18080 GCA_014282315.1 Neospermospora avenae | reverse complement strand
GTACCAAAACCCAATGACCGAAGTTTGGCCGAGCTGTGACAGTTTTGCTTGCCTGTGACATTCGCTTTCCCCGACAGTAAGCGAGCCCCGAGCGAAACTGGAGGTGGGCCGGCTAGTAAACCCTAAAAAAAAACCAGATCCAATCCGACTTAACCGGACGTTGCGTCCCTTTGAAGCGGGCCAGTAACGTCCGAGGATGCGCAACCCCAAAGTTCGTGGGGTACCGAAAACGTCCACGCCATAGAGGATCACACGGGGTAAAATTGATGTCCTAACACAACTTCTGTACATCCACATCAGTTCTAGACCCGACTCACAAACGCTTCGATCTAGATTACTCCAATTTCTTCTTCACGCTGAATCAGTGACAGGCAGTGATCCTCATCTCATCTCGAGATCTCCGATCAAGCAATACCTTCTGAAACAAGAGTTCTTGGCTTAACGAGGAAGTCTTGGGTTGATGATGAGGAGCGAAGTCAGGCCAATTAGCGGACTACGAGGTGTGAGCTTACGCAGAAAAGGGGGACAATGTTTCAAATATTGTCCCCCGACCCCACGCCTGGTGACGCTGCCTGCACATCACCACGCTAGACAACGTGCATACTTGAGGTAACAAGCAGGACCCTGGCATCTGCTCTCCACCGGAGAAAAAGGTGGCTGACATTGACAAGGGCGCAAGTCTATTAAAGCGGTAATTTATTCAACTTCTGGGAATTTAATTACTTCAAAACCTATTCGGTAGATCCCTGATCTATTTCTCAATACTTCTGGTTCGTTTATGATATTCAATATTCATTATATCGAGAAAGAAAGTATCACCTACTCCGATTTTCATATTTACGATTGCCAAAATCAGGCCATCTTCTCCTCCGGTGGAGAGTCTGTTCATAAGATGTGGAGGGATCCTAATGGATCGACCTCCTGATTAATCTACGCAAATAAAGAAGGGTGACGACTTCATATAGTAGACTCATCTAACCTCGGTGTGTCCCTCTGCATTTTACGGGGTTGGGGCTGAAAGCTTGTCGTAGTGGTCTGTCACAGGTTGACAGATAGTCGCAGGGCTCCTCTCGCTTGTAAAGCTTGGCGAATTATTCTATCTATGCCTGTTTTCTGCTGTTGGGATTGCTGAACTATAAGCAGGTTGAAGGCTGGTCTTTGTGCCCTGTAGAAGTGGAGATCGGAGCTGTCAAGAGTAAATGGCGGACAAGTTAATTGATTAATTGTGGATCTGACGGCTTTGAGCATTGTGGTGTCAGGTCTCGTCTAGAAAGACTCGTAATGTTATTCTCGGGTGATTTTGTATAAGACAACGTGAAGGACGTGAGCTCTCTCGCTCTATCTTTTACTTCGGCATCACTCTACTTTCTCTTTTAGTAACATTACGCTTCTTTACACTCCTTATATGTTTTTCACTATGCTTAACTTCAAGAACTTTGTTGCTGTGGCAGCTTTGTTGAGCAATATTGATCTTGTTCAGGGCCAAGGCGCTCCGTGGGCTCAGTGTTAGTAACGTCCATCGAGGTATAGTCAAAGGATTGTACTGATTGTATGCAATAGGTGGCGGAAAGGGTTTCAATGGCCCAAAGTCCTGCGTCTCAGGCTACAACTGCAACTTTGTCAAGCAAGTTATCCTTGCCTCATCCTTCCGAACGTGGCTAACTGTTTCCTGACAGTGACTGTCAGTACATCACATATTCGCATTGAACTGTCGTCAAAACCATGTGGTTCCCAGATAGGATGTAAACTGACTCGACGCAGATTACTCTCATTGTACACAAGGAGCCGTAGCAGCCGTAGGAGGAGCTGGAGCCGCATCAAACGCAGGAGCCGCATCAGACGCAGGAGTCCAACCAGACTCGCACCACGGACACAAAGGGAAAGGAGGAAAGTCGCACTCGACTCTTACCACTAGCAAAATCTCAGCCAAGACAACAAGTGGTGGTACCAAAGCCACACCCGCTCCCGGCACCCAACCCACACCCGCTCCCGGCTCAGGAGGCGGCAACGGTACAACACCACCTGGCAATGGTGGAGGTGGAGGTGGTGGTGGTGGTGCAGCAGGATCCAGCACTGGAGGTTCCAACAGCATCGATGCGAAGTTCCGTGCCAAGGGCAAGAAATACTTGGGTACCGCCGCCGACAGGAGGAGTCTTTCCGACCCGAAAAATGCTGCTATCATTCAGGCAGACTTTGGGCAACTTACACCTGAGAACAGTATGAAGTGGGAATCCGTCTCGGCCACACAGGGCAAATACAACTTCGCAGATGGAGATTTCTTGGTCGACTGGGCCTCAAAGAACAAGAAGCTGATCCGTGGACACACTCTCTGTTGGTACTCTCAACTCTCCGCTTGGGTCAAGGGTATCACAAGCAAAGAGACTTTGACCAAGGTCCTTCAAGATCACGTTACGGCCGAGGTTAGCCAGTGGAAGGGAAAGATCTACGCATGGGTAAGCGTCGTACTGTTCCAATATTAAAGAGCGTATTCTGATGAGCTGTGTAGGATGTTGTCAATGAAGTTTTCAACGAGGGTAGGTCATTCTAACTCTTAATTTACTAAGAAAACATACTAAGAAGTAACTCACAGATGGTACCATGCGCTCATCAGTCTTCTCCAATGTCCTTGGCGAGGAATTTGTTGCCATCGCCTTCGCAGCCGCCAGAGCAGCAGACCCAAACGCAAAGCTCTACATCAACGACTACAAGTACGTCCTTACCAATTCTTCCATCTTCCATCTTCTCTCCCTCTCTTTATCCATTATCCACGAGACTAATATCTCGCAGTCTTGATTCAGCAAACTACCCCAAACTCACCAAGGGTATGGTAGCCCACGTCACCAAGTGGCGTGCCGCAGGCGTCCACATCGACGGAATTGGTTCTCAAACTCACATCAAAGGTGGCCAAGGTGCCGCTGCTCAAGGTGCTCTCGAGGCACTCGCCGCAACGGGCGTATCTGAGGTCGCTGTCACGGAATTGGACATCGCAGGTGCTCCTTCGGCCGATTATGTTGCAGTAAGTCATGAACTTCCGTGTCTTGTGAAACGTGGTTCCTAGATTCTTTTTCGAAATGGGCGCTGACAATCAAATTAGGTCGTCAATGCATGCCTCAAGGTACCTAAGTGTGTCGGTATCACTATCTGGGGTATTCGTGATCCAGTAAGTCGATTCAACCCGGTCCACTCACTGATGGCGATAAGAGGAGTGCTAATGTGTGATGTGAACAGGATTCATGGAGATCGAGCAGCAGCCCTCTGCTTTTCGATGCCAACTACAAGCCAAAGGCAGCTTACAACGCCATCCTCGCGGCATTGTCGTGAAACCGAAAAAAAGAAAACCAAACCCCTTTCCTTATCTAGGTACAGACGACGAATCCTGGAGCTCATAGAAAGAGCAGGACGCGTCCATTCATTTGTACATATTATGAGCAGTTTCTCTTCGAACATGCAGGATCTGAGATCCATACAAAGGCATATCCTTAAATGAAATATTTTGTTTAACCTTCCCAGCCTCGTCCTGCTCTGTTCAAGACGCCTAAAAGTAGTCAATGCCCTTCTGCAACGCGTTCCATATCACTAAAGCAACTGATGTACCTTGGCTAGCGTACTATCTGGTATCATCTCAACATTCTTTGTAAATGCCTCGTCACCCAACTTGAACAGCCCTAACCCGGCCACAATCGCATCGCTTTTGCCTCAGCATGAAACTCTCTCTTCTTGATCAAAGTGTGAACTGCGATCTGATTGTCAACTGTGAGGGTTGCGTTGACGTTGCTGATTAGGTAGGCTTTGGTGACGGAGAGCGAGGATAGAAGATGACCTGTGTCTGTTACTCCTTTGAGGAGAGAGGTGTAAACTGGTATCGGGGCGAAGAGTTGGGGACTAAAGGCGATGAGGCCGCCCGAGTAGGCGGAGGTGGTCGTTATGAGGTTCTTGACGTTGTTGTCCAGATTCGTGATATCTGTGATGACTTGTGGGTCTGGACTGTTGCTGCGAGGGCAGCGATGTCGAACAAAAAGAGCGATTTGAGGGAAACCGTTGTATAGATTTGCGCTTTTCAAACCCTGCTGCAAAGATGTTGTTTTCAGCTAACGAGGATTTCGTGTGACACTTGATGAGAACCGCTTTATTAATATTCATGTACTCCATCCACATGCGCATCCCGATCTGACAATTTCTGACAAAACCATCGCAAGCGCCGCGGCTGGCTCCTTACCATATGAGCTGAATTGCCGACTCTTGGTAGAGGCAGGAACTGGCGACGGGAAGGTGAAAGCGTCGGCCAAAATGAGTCTAACATTAGGCAAGCAGCTGAAAATCAGAGAGATCGGCACCTTTCTAACTAGAACCTACCGACGCCGGCTCCGAATATCGGCTCGGCTTGCACCACAGGCCTGGCTCTTGACACCTAGGACATTTTCGCGGGGAAAGTTCTAGGAGGTATGGAACAGTGTACGAGAACTTATACGGTTTCCAAATTTGATCGATTTATATGGCGTCTGTTGGTGACTAGTCTGCCTATACGACGCCAAACACTAGACATGTAATCGAGCATCGCTTCACAGCTTAGGGGTTAGTGAAGGTTACTGAGCCCCTAGGATTAGAGTGTCATAGTGAGTCCGAGACGAGCAGATATTGATTGGCAATTGTTTTGAGGGTCAAGGCAATAATTTGAAATAACGCGGGAAGGTAATTTACTTGAGTTGATACATATCGACAAGTTCATGACATTTAGCTTACCCATGAAACAACGTAATGCAGCAGCTATGGCACGAAAAACATGAATTTACAGCAAAAATGTGCAGCATTTGAGGAGGCAATTAATTGTGGTTCGAAACAACAACTCGCTTAGACATGACACCCCTTTTCGTAAGCGAGGGTCTGCTTTCAGGATTCCCTTTACATCTATCTATTTCAGCGAAACACTTTCCCAAGGACATGATCACATTGAAGCAGAAAAAATCACGATAATCATAGAAAGCTTGATTAAATCCCATGTCAATCTCAGAGTCGTGGCAGCAAGGTCAATATTTGAAGTAGTCGCTGTTATCAGCGATATTGATCCTAGGGAAAATGGAGAAGTAGAGGGGAGAGATGGCTGAGAATCTGCTGGTATAAGTTTGATGGATAGAAGAGCTATTGTATAAAGCTGCGCCTTGGAAGTAAAAGTCCTTCAATGAACAGCTGAGAGGCTGCTGTTAGTCGGATTCACGGTAGACATGGACATCTACACGGCTGTAGAAACAGCCAAACAGGGAGATTGCTTACGTCGGCCTCTCCATTATCTGGTTTATGAGATCTCAATTATCATGGAGTTTTCAATACTGAGAGCTTGGCGTTTCGGTTGAAGGACTCTGTACCGGTGATATAATGTAGACTTCGAAGTACTACCTCGTAATGCTTGTTTGCAATCGACACGATGTCATGAAAGTGGAAATAGAAGCGGCTAACAGCGGTTCAAAAACTCGTAACTTACTTTGAGGCATGAGGAAGCCAGAAAAACAAAATAGTCGTCTCGTGAGCGATAGACACCCCAGATGAAGAGCAGTATGCGAACAAGCCATTGCTCGCGTATGCGTAACACAACTGCACATCTGAATGGTGCAATAATTCGTCAACATATGGGTCCTGAGAGCTGCTTACAAGAACACGTAAAAGGTCAAAATGACAGAATACAACTGAAAGGTGGAGGGTTCGTGGGATCTCGTTCCAGCGTAGTGGTAACGATATCAACGGCTCCTTTCGCGAAGTTCCCCTCAAATAGTGGGGTCAGAGAATGGATTCTGCCGCCAATAACGAACAGCGCTATTCTTCTCTGAGCGAGCTTTTCGATGTTTGATTGAAGACCACGGTATGTGCATCATACGAGCAGGCGAGCTGTAATGATGAGGGATATATCATGTATTTGCGATGTGTTGCGCAACAGCCGATGATAAGGGAGTGATCGAGAATTCCCCAATGGGGGTTGCTTGGAGCTATTAGTAAGGGCCCTGGAAAAACAAGATATTCCTCCGAGATATGCTAGTAGAGTCCAGGTTCTTGCGACAAAAGAAAGCTTTTAGGTATCCTAATCTCCGGCAGTGCATTTCTTGCTATCGTGGATGGGGGTTTTTGGTTTGAAAGACGGTCACACTGACAGCGGTGATCTTCGGGTTGTCGTGCAGTAGGAAAGGCGAGGTGACGTAGCTAGGTCGGCTTGAATGCAGCTGAGTGCAGCAAGTATGCTATGACAACCCTCTAAAATCCACCACGAAAGGAAATTTTGTAAGCAGTTTTAGTAGATGGAAGCCGACGTTGGGGTAGCTTTCAGAACTTCGAATTATGCGATCAATGACTGTTTGATGCCAAGGCCTGTAGTCCGGCAAGCAGTAGCGAATTTATGGGTAATTGCCGTCGAGTATCATAAGCTGATTTAGATGAGGAACGAGTACAGAATAATTCTCGTCACTGTGGTCCATAGCTTCACATGTTCGTGGTGCGGATTCTCGATTCTTAATGGGGGGGCAGAATCTAGAGGCTCACAGTTGCATCTGCAACGTCTGTTCACCACCAAATCAGAAGCTTGAATTGAGGGACGTTGCACCAGACGACACATCTCAATGGCTAGACAGCAAAAGCTATCATTCTGATACATCTTTACATTGCTATCAAGTGCCTCATACTGAAACTGTGTTCGAGAGATTGAAAGTCATCGGCTCCGTTGCACTGCAGCAGGCAAGATACAAAAAGTGATGCCAAGGGCTTATGAAGATATCCGTGTCAAGAATGATGTCGATTACGTTGATGTATTGCCTTTTCGGGTATGACTGCGCCTCGTTTGACGAAACTTCCAAGACTGCGAAGCTTCTCGGTTCGTCTGTAGTATATACGGAATCCGGGCTGATGTTTTCCCCGCGGATAAACGATGGGCGTGCGAAGTAAAGGGTCCAACGTTTGGTTCGTCTCGGGAAGTGGAGATCATCATGAGAAAGGATGAGGGAGGATGAGAAGGAGAGAGGTAAGGAAAGAGGTATTAGGACCGAGATACTTCCTAGGAGCGCAGTAGTGGTCGTTGTCACTCCATCGTAAATTCGTAGGACGATCTGACATGTACGTAGCGGCCATGATCATGAGGACTTTGAGTATTCCACGGTCAGGAGGAACCGGCTGCAAACACTTACAGAGCATTCCTCATTCTATTGGATACCAACGACTATTGGCTGCCTGTGAAAGAGGTTTGGAAAGTTGACCTCGGAAATTACAATATCAAATTCTGACAAGCTACTCGAGTATAACCCACTTCTGCAAAAACCCTTCCCCCTGCTTGCCTTCTCTAACAGCTTGCAGCTCGCAAGAAGAGTGAAACGAGACAATATAGCATCATCAGATTAACAGACGAACTCCTTCTAAGCACCATTTAAAGCTTACTGATAATCGTAATAATAATGAAGGTGCAGAAGCGCCTCGCAAAACATTCACATGAGCGAGCCACGTCTCATCTCATCTCATCTGAACTGCTGTCCTCTCCTCTCCAATGCAATCCGAACCAACCAGAAATTCGGAGTAGGAAGGGCAGACCGCCTTTGGAAGCTCTTCCCCCTTGCTGGCAGCTGGCTGCCTGCTTGCTTGCCTGCTTGCTTGCAGCTTGATCTTGATCTTGCGCTCGGTACTTGCTGCAGGGAGATTTGATATCTCGTAACTCTCAGCTTTTAAATCCCTCACCAATTTGCTCCGTCGTCGCGCCTGCATGTCTTCCGTCCCTGTGGGCGGTGGCTACCTTTACCGCAACCGTTCGTTACCTTAGTTGCTACGGGGAGAAAAAACACCAGGACAGGGCCAGGCAGCGAATACTCTTTACGGCTAGGAAGCAAAGCAAGCTTCTCTCCTCTTCGGCACGCACGAATACTTTTTGGCTGCTCTTGGTCTTGGTCGTGTTCTTGCTGCTGGTTGGCGCTGGCTGGTTGTGCTGTGCTTTATTATCACATAAGCTGGCTTAGTCCCCCTCCTTCGACTATTTTTCTTGCCCTCTGCCCTCTTCCTCTCTGGCCTGCGCTGTGCTGCACTGCACTGCACTGGCTGGCTTCTGCTGCTTGCCTCTGCCACCCCTCTAACATCAATCTGAGCAAGCGCATCGCTCGCTCGCTCGCCGTCCGCACTCACCTCTCGATATACTTTCCATTCATTCACCCACCCGCGACATCCCCTCTCTTCGTAGTCGTCGTGCAACACTTTTCCGAAGCACTCGTACTCAATCCTTTTCCTCAGTATTTTGTTCAGTCAAGCATTTAACAACAAAGCCGTCACGGGCGTTGTCCGCTACGTTCCGCGCTGCGCTACCACGACCCCCCCCCAGCCGAGCGCAGAAGAATCTCACTTCGTCTTTGTCCGTCACATCGCCGAGGAACTGAAAGTCGCAAGAAAGCAAAACTTTTCAATGGCGACCGTCACCAGTCCTAGGGACTCCCTGACTGCAGAAAAACCCCAAGGGTCACCTGGAGCTTCTCGAACGTCATCAATTATCGGATCCCCAGAATCCCTGCCTGTAAGACAAAATGGAATGATCTCTGTTCCCAGTACTGAGAACCTGAATGGAAACGGGCACGCTGCGCCACCATCCGAGCCACAAAAGTCAACAACCACAGAGACCCATGCACCGCAGCTTCCAGAGAAGCCCTCGATGACAAAGCGATTGACTCGAATGTTCTCTACGAAAGAGTCTCCCAGGGCAGAATCACATATAACTTCACCGACATCTGCTCCCAATCAAAATACCTCGAAGCCCCCTCCTACACCGACATCTGAACAGAGACCAAAACCTCCATCAAGAAAGTCTTCTACCACCGACAAAGCAGCAAGCAAAAGCGAGAAGACCGAGAAGTCCACCACGACGCCTGCAAAGGAGAAGAAAGCTGCGGGGGCTGTCTCTGCATATCAGAGATTTGTCCCCAATCCCGAAGTCAAAGGCGGCCATGAGCATCACCTCAAGAGCGCAAAGAGGCAGGAGAAACTGTCGGACATGCTTCGGAATGTTATCAGCGGAAAGGCAAAGCCCCAAGAGCATGTACAGGAAGGCGAGCAACAACTGTCCTTGATGTCTAGCTGGGTAGACCAACTCAAAAGTGAGCGCGACAGCTTGGTCTCAGAGAAGAAAGGAGGACCAAACGCAACTGCATCACTTGTCGAGAAATACGGCAAATGTCAAGAGATTGTTGGACGAGGTGCCTTTGGTATTGTGCGAATTTCACACAAGAGATCCGAAAATGGAAATGGGGAACAATTGTATGCTGTAAAGGAATTTCGAAGACGCCCAGAAGAGAACGAGAAGAAGTACAGCAAGAGACTTACATCTGAGTTCTGTATATCGTCATCGTTGCGGCACCCAAATGTTATCCACACACTCGATTTGCTGCAGGATTCCAAAGGAGACTACTGCGAGGTCATGGAATTCTGCGCTGGTGGAGATCTTTACACTTTGGTCCTTGCAGCCGGAAAGCTCGAAACAATGGAAGCCGACTGTTATTTCAAACAGATGATGCGAGGTGTGGAATACATGCACGAGATGGGAGTTGCCCACCGAGACTTAAAACCCGAGAACCTACTCCTCACGACTCACGGCTCTCTCAAGATTACCGATTTCGGTAATGGAGAATGTTTCCGTATGGCATGGGAATCTGACGCACACATGGTTACTGGACTCTGTGGATCCGCTCCATACATTGCTCCAGAAGAGTATATTGATAAAGAATTTGACGCTCGGGCTGTTGATGTCTGGGCTACTGGAGTAATATATATGGCTATGCGAACAGGTCGTCATCTCTGGCGTGTTGCCAAGAAGGACGAGGATGAATTCTATGAGCGTTACCTCGAGGGGCGCAGAGATGAGGAAGGTTACGCGCCTATAGAGTCTTTGCATCGGGTTTGTCCCCATCTCCGTTTCCTCTGACAGACCTAGACTAACAATACTAGGCTCGCTGCCGTAACGTCATCTATTCAATCCTCGACCCTAACCCATCCCGTCGAATCACTGCCTCCCAAATCCTCAAGTCCGAATGGGGCAGAGAAATCAAACTTTGCAAAGCTGGCGAAGAGGGTCTTTGACAATATGCGCTTGATCGTGGATTCAAGCAAACGAAAAGGCTCTTCTCGAACCTAATAACCGAGACCAATTTCGCTATGGGTATTCCTCCTTGTCCAGAAGTTGGACAGGAGGGCTCTCATAAATTCCACGCTCATCAGCCCTTCAAATGCGAGGGTTGCGACTTTACATACAGTTGTGATGGCCTGGGGTCGACGATGACGAAAAGTGACAATGTCAGCTTGAGCAGTTTGAGCCTGTCGACGATGGTGCAACGACGGAGCTAGACCAAAAGAAAATATGGGTCTCGATGTGTTTACTCTTCCGCATTTTGGAGCAATGGTGTTCGTGGCGTTAGTTTCCCATCACTCGTTTACCCTGCTTTAAGCAGATGTTGTGTTTATATGTTTTTCATGGGATGGCGAACGGGAATGGACGATCCGGTGGAATCAGCGATATTTTCACACGACTGAAATGAACGAACGGCATAGGGCACATTTTCATCAGGGGAAGTCAAACTCAGTACCCTCGGTCGGCATGGCATTCCATTTTTGAGAGAGAACAGCACTGCTTTTCTTTTGTCGTGAGCCTTCTACTTTTATCGATCGTTGCAGCAATTGCTAGCCAGCAAGCGTTTCTTTGCCTTGAGCATATTTTTTGCATGGTATTTGTGGAGGATGGGCAGATAGTTGTGTCCCCCGAAGCGTATAGGAGGAGAGGGCTGGGCTTTTGTAGATAGGTTGCCTTAGGATAGAAAGGCGAGAGTGTGGGTAGTTAGATCGATAGAGATGCCCTGGTGGTGGAAATGGAGCGAAGTGGAGCGAGATAAACAGTAGCGGCATAGAAGCGGAATGAAAATCGAGCTCCAAGTATAAAACAAAGTTTTTCAAGATCTTTATGAACTGGTGACTGTATTCTCTGCCTGACCTACAAGAGTAGTACCGCAAGAATCACGAAACCGCAAAATGGAGAGAATACAAAGAATGCAAAAATGAATAGTGCTGTAATCAGTAGGCAGGGTCACGCTAACATCGTAGAGCATTGCCTCGAGGTCCTATAAAGTCACATACATATTCAATAGACCTCATTGCGTGTCAGTATGATTTTACGAGCGTGATTCGCCTGAGACGAGTCTACCTTCCCTTGTTCGAGGCATTACCGAGGTATCTTCCCACGCTACTCTTTCTTCTTGGAGAGGTCTAGGTACACGAACAAACCGGCATAACAACACATACAAAATATACCAGCAACAATTAAGCAGATGGCAATCTAGGCAAAATCACTAAATCATTGGCTTCGTGCGATCTTGTAAAGACTTGAGCAGCTTACCTTCCTGTTGTCTTCCTTAAACGTCCATCCAACCCCATATGCAGCTTGCAAAGCCATGGAAGCGACGCCAAGACAGAGGAAGATGAAAGCCGAATTCAGAAACAACATAGAAGAATTCTATCTTTCCTGTTTTCATCAATCGACTTCCCAGGCACCGTCCTGCGTCTTCACAGCGAGCTGGATGCGATCGCGTTCGTTCGCATCATCGTCCTGATGCGCATCCAAGCATTGGGGACCGCGGATGAGAATGTAGGGCTGTTGTAGAGTTTTTCAGACAGATTGTATTGAAATCAAGGAGCTGGAGTTGAACTATACTTTGGCGTATCGTGGTGAGGAGGTAGCGTACATACCGGACGAGGACGAGTATTTTGCTGCAGTGATCTCCAGCAAGGAACGTAGACTTAGGACATCTATGAACCTGTTTCACTTACAGTTATACATACGCATTGTAACTCATTGATCTTACAACGAGCAAAATCGAAGGTGTAACTGTTCCTCCCGGGTTGGTGCACGCTGAATGCATCTGATAGCAGGAGAGTCCACTAGCGAAGGGTCAAATCAAGGGCTATTACAGCAGCTTCTGTCAGGTGATCTGACTTGATGTGTAGTATGGATAGATGTGGTCCAGTCTGCCCACTGGCGAACTAAGTCTTCTTATGTAGAAGAAGCACGGATCTTGAGGGTCCTTCTTCAAAAGCTAAGATTTGAAGCTATCGGTGACCAAGCGAACTGAACTGCTCGTTTGCCTCACGACCCATTCCTAGCTGACTTCGGTACTGACAGGTCTGCCATTTCCATGGATCATAGTGGGGATGCCGTATAGCTCAGCCCACGACGTACTTGTTAGTTGCTGCCTTGCTCAGGCGCATCTTACATTCAAGGTTGCTTGCGTTTAGCCAGCCCTGGCGAGACCTAAGTTCGCTCTGTCTTTTCCTCCAAGGATTTTTTTCTACCTGCGATGAAGACAATATGCTACTGCTTCATACATCTGTGAATAGATAGAACGCGATCACTGAAGCTGTAGTTTCAAAATCTTCTCCTTCCTCTTCCTTCAGAGCGCTCCGAGATATGGCGTTCTCGGTTCTCGTGGCGAGCGTACGGAATCAGTGAATTCCACACAATGAACTCTAATCTTTCACATGCTACTTCCGTCTGGACTATTGAGCGTAGCCAGATTCCAATGAAATTTGCCTTAAGAATCGTATCTCGGTCTGGGAATACTGTGCAGCTGAACGTGGAGAATGAGCTATCCCTGATCGATACTTGTGATTGGCTTTCAGGAGACTCGCTAAACTCCGAGTAAACAAAACGCTGGAACTGCCCATGTGGAGCAGCTTTACAATGGACTGCAGAGCAGTCGAGTGTCATCGATTCTGCAGAGCACGATTTGCCATGTAAGTGTTGTACTGTGGCCTGAACATGTGCTTTGCCCACCTTGCGAGGACCAAACATAATCTTTCAGATCGACCATCTGTCTCGCTTTCCTATCCAGCTGCGAGAACTACGGCCTGAAGAACCTCTCTCACCATGAGGCTTCTTGAAAATTCTTCGGTTGCTATCTTCTCGCATGGAGTTCTCAGCACGGCGCGCTATTACGGATATACCCCCGAATTTCTCCCTTATGCACCAGTCACTTGGGCGTTGATGATTGGCAAGAGCCGGAACCCCATCTGCTGAAGTATCGACGTTCTCAAATCGTCATAAGCTCCTCCGCGCATCACTGCTCCTGCGTCATACTGTCGCGTACAATAGATCCTATTGACAGGAGGAGATGCCCCTTTCTTAATTCTACAAGTATTCATATTGGTGCTGTGGTATTTGACAGGAGCTAGACTTTCCAGGGATATTCTTTTTCTGGGGAGGACTTCTCATGCTTGGACTTTTCCTCTTCTACATCGGTCTGGAAGTAAAGCTTTCCTGAAAGCGAACTTCGAAATTGTGAAAGCTGTCCTTGAAAATATGCAGCCAGGCGCGGATACTCTTTCGCTGCACTGGAGGCTTTACATCAATGGGCTGTCTTTCGAAATTTCCAAGAGGAATTATGATAAACGATTATGTCAGCCAGGTATACCAATCGACTCATCGAATGTCACTGGCATCATATATAAGAAGATAATAATCGGCTATACTTTTAAGAGTGAAGATGACGCCGACGATGTTTGTTAGTGCTACCAAACGATCACGTAATGGACGAGGACGAAGGGCTCTCTATGCATGCAACTCATGGCCTAAGAACACTATACTGTCGTCTTTATGAATTGTCAAACAGAGATCGAACCCTTTTCATCGGCTCTTGTCGACATTGGAGCTCCTGGTTTTGAGTGGCCTGCGGGTACTCAACACGTCATGGATATGTGCAGCATGATTATTTTCGGCGTCATCACTGACATTGGATGGATATATTGCTATATTACATCACAATGCACTGGAAGGTGGTAGCGACAGCAATACAGAGACCACATTCTGGATGTATGATGCTCGCGAAGCTCATAGCGGACGATTTTCCTCGGCCCTCCATGGAGTCTTATGGAGAGTATCGACAGATCGTCCACAGTGGGTGGAAAGCAGCTGACGTGTCATGGCAAAAATTGACAAAGACGTCTGGTCTGATCTGTACCACTTTATGTGTATCATGGTTCTACAGTTGTGGGTTGCGAATCGATGCTCCGTGTCTATTCGGAGCAGTACGAGGAGGTCAAACGTCACGGATGGATATCACTTGCTGCAGCATGGTCTCTTGCAGAGCAGATGATATTGACTTTCCTATGAAAGTATTTTGGATCAGTGGCGAGGAGCGGGTACGAACCTCTATATCCGCTCTTAAGGGATTGATATGGTCTACAGCAAGTATATGGCATATGAAGCCCTTCGGTTCTCGACTACCTCTGGAGTTGCTTAGGAGTTGCGACAATATTCCCCTTGGACCGCTCTTTTTGTTTGGCCAGCCGAGCCTTGAATTTATTGGCGCAACTATGTGGTCAGCTCTAGGATTCTTCCCTCATGTGGCTTGATTCCTCATGATAACTGGGGTGTACGAAGTGTTAGGAACAGATAGACCCCCGACACAGGTATGGGCATTAAGGAGAACTCAGGCAAGAGAGCCACAAAAGAAGCGTAGGAGGCTTCCATTTGATAGCTGTCGACAAGGGGAATCTGTGAAATTGAATATAGCCAATGGCGCCCTCCCAGCTTGCCATCCAGCATGCCACTTGTGCCCCACCTATGCGAGCGCTTAGCAAATTATGCCCTTCTGCCATCATGATTGAAGAAGTGTACTTCCAAATTCTCGTCTATCTGAGGATACCTGTGTATTGTCGTTTCTATACACCACTGGCTAACATGTGGTATTTGATTCAAGAACTGCTTGTGTTCGTCCGCTTCATCAAGATACCCATCATCAGGATGCGCAACAATAACCCTTTCGAACATTCTAGTGATTAAGCAAGAGCAGGGAATATATGTATGTTGTCGTCTATCATCGGACGGTTCGAGGCTAAGCAGATATATCTCCAAGCAAAGGTAATTCGAAACCTAGAATCGCCACTTGAGCACTTGAGCACTGGAGCAGCGCCAGCAAGCATTTATGTGACTTCCAAGAAAAAACTCGGGTGATATCCCATCATATCTTAGCTACTTCAAAACCTGAATTGCAGATGCATCGTATCTCGCCAATTGATACGTTAAAGGCGAGTGATTCTTTGATGAATTTAAAAATATAGTTGGCTGGAGACCAGATCCGCCTAGCCTCGATCGCACCATATTCTTAAAGTTCACTGAGTTAAATATCTTTTACTTTACTGATGCACATCGGAATAAAGGTTCGATCGAAGCTTCTTCGCCAGCAATCAAGGGCCGCCTGCCCGGCCAAGCGAGGAGTAAAAAGCAGCAGGTAAACAACGACATTCAAACATACAAAAAGAAGAAAAGGCGTTCGTTTGATCTCGTCCCATAAGATAATACGTCTCGTCGTCTCTTGATGACGTTTTTGGAAGTAATGTAGAGAGAAGTTTCACCAAGTATTTGTTTACCCTAAAATGCTACTTGCTAGCACGAACTCCATTGGATATGGTGAATCAAGACGTCTCTTCTCCTCTGCTCTGCCCTTCGTCCCACTAAAACCTCCTCGCCTTTCTTATGATGATCCGATCTCGCTTCGTTCCCAATCCAACCTTGTCCCTTCCATCCCTATGATAATCGTCCTGAGGTCATTTGCCTTCCTAACCCTCCAGCCACCCATCACCTACCCTCCCTCATAATCCTCAATCCAACTAATCCATCCAATTTCCTGACTTTATTAACGCCAGTCCGGTAACCAGCCTATATTTATTGTTGTTGCTTCCATAACCACATTGCTCCACAAAACGATATTTGACAAACATATACAAAGCAGACGGCTAATCGCCCCCAAACCGAATAGAAGTGGTGAGCGCGAGAAAATAAAAACGCCACCCTAAAATTGTCGGTATATAGAACTTTCCCATTCTCCGACTCAAAGAAGATAATGAATTCGATGCAGTAGACAGATCACTCTAGGAGGAACTAAGAGTGGAACAGATCCCAGGCTCGATCACACAATTTCATAAATTCGTCCTTCTTCCGTTGCTGGCTTGAGGGGCTATCCCGACCTTCGCCGAAAGGTCCCGTTCGTCTTGTTGTTGATGGCCCGCTTCCAAGGGGTGGGCTTCCACCTTCCTCATATTCGGTGCGGGTCCGCCTCCTGCCTCCTCCACTACGGTTCGCCTCGCTTTGCCTCGTAGGATTTCCGGTCATGGGAGACGGTGGTGAATGAGGTTGATGTCCACCATAGTGAACAAGTTTCGGGAGGAGCTCAGGTCGACCACCCGACAATTCTGCTTGGGCGTCTTCCGCCGATCTGTACTCGCGAGGTCGTGCGGATAGGGGTGGTTGGTTGGCGTTGTGAGAAGGCGAAGGGAATGTAGGCCTCGAATTTGAATGCGATGAGTTGGTTGCTGAGCCGGTATTATTTGGGAAGAATGCTCCCCGACTGGTTTGGATTTCACGATGTGCACCAAGCTGTTCTGCGGCGAAGACGTCGGTGATCGGTGGAAGTCGATTCGCGGTCTGGTTCGCTGGGACATGGTGGATATGAGAAGTGTTCGAAAGGTTTGAGGGCTGATTCGCGATGTGCCGTGTTAGAGGATGTGGTTGGTGTCGTCCGGTGAAGGATTGATTAAGAGGTGCGGACTGGATTACTCTCTCGTGTGCAAATTGTTCGTGCGATGGAGCTACGATGCTAAGTCCTGGAGGTGCCTTTCTCTTTGATGTGCCTGGGGTCTTGGCTGGGAAGCCTGATCCTCCCAATTCGCGCTCCTTAGCACTCTCCATTGGTGCATCTCCTGGCTTAGCCGTCTGCTGTAACCGCTGCTCGATTAATTGTCTTTGCTGTTCCCGGACTGAAATACTGCGTTGCAACTGCTCCCTCATTGTAGGATCCTGTGTGACGAACCCCGGCGACAGACACGCCAAACCAACGTCGTGAATTAAAAGCCCTCCACTCTCTCCTCTCGATGTCAATTGGCCGGCGGACGGTCTTGATGTGGCTGGGTTGGTGCTAGATGTGTTCTTCGAAAGGTCGAGTTTTCGCGGTCTGTGCCTCGAGGCCGGGAGATCTGGCGAGGACGGAGGTTCCTTTTTCACGATTATTTTGGGCGGGATTCCATTTCGAGATCTGTCAAAATCGCGTGTCAGCAATGAGCTGCCCCATCAAATAACACTCAAACAAAATGCTCAGAATATAATAGAATTAAACTCACGTGTTTGGCGAACTCTTTGAAACTGGTGTGGTCTTTGGGCTCCCACTTCCTATCCGTTGCGCATTATAATTCGGGGTAGCCGATGTCGATATGCGATGGGGAGGAGACGTCGAAGGATGATGCTGCTGAGGTGCTGAAGGAGCAATATCGACATATGACGACTTGTCGTGAGGTGCTGGGGACGGCGCCATTGCGATGGCGGCACTCATACTGTCGGAGGTTGAAAGGAGAACGGAATGAGATCCGGTTGGGATGAGAGTTTGGTGTTTTAGCGACTTGAGCCTTCCGCTACTAATAACCAGACCAGTGTGTACTCTCGAGTTGCTCCTGCAAACGAATTTGGACTTCGTGTACAATTGTCTGGTGTACAGTAATTAATCCCTTTGCATCTAACGAGAGACTCGTGTCACCAGAAAAGAAGAAGACTTCTGCTGCTCCGGTTGGGGAGGTTGGCAATATAATGCGTGTGGTCGACGCGAATTGATACAGATAATGCGCAAATCAAACAGTTGCCAGGATCTCTGCTGGCCCTGTCTTATCTTGATCACGCACTGTCCTCCGCAATGCACAGGCAAGGTAACTTCGAGAACGAGAGTGAGGGGTTGATTGACAAGAAGAGAGCGAGAACAGAAGTAAGAGGAAGCAGGACCCCGTTTGCGAGCGGCGATGACTTATGAATCAATCGAGCCAAACTCTGAACCACAGCAGAACTTCATACCATACCAGATTCGATCGCTGCCAGTGTCAGTGCCAGTACTAAAAGTGCCAATCCAAGTCTTAGACCGTTTCATCTGGCAATAAGTGCTGAGGGGGTGGCACTCACTGTGGCAGCCCCCATGCCTCTCACTCCCTGTCCCATGCTTGCCTGCTTGCTCCCAGCGACTCTCATCTCATCCCTGGACAGTGGTGCACGAGCCCTGCAG
>JACBAH010006958.1:0-18012 GCA_014282315.1 Neospermospora avenae | reverse complement strand
TTTGGTGGGAAAAGACTGCCTCGGCTATCTGAGCTGTGACAGTTTTGCTTGCCTGTGACATTCGCTTTCCCCGACAGTAAGCGAGCCCCGAGCGAAACTGGAGGTGGGCCGGCTAGTAGGACTGTTATTCATATGGCCCCATTAACATTTCTCGCCAAGCGAATTTTGAAGATGAAGCGAGGTGTTCAGGACAATCAACAACATGTTTCTCATAGACTTGCAGTAGATCTACGAGACAGCTTCTATTACAGAACTGACGGGTTACGTCACTAAAAGGCTTGTGATTAGCCTGTTTTCGAGAGATTTCCGGAGAACTATCCACAATCGGTTCCTTAGCCAGATACCGTCCGCCTATACCTCTGTCCATGTTACAAGTCCGACTACAGCACTGGGATCTTAATATGCATCTGTCTCTTGATAGAGGTGGAACATCTATCAGAGATTGCATGGAATATAGATATAAGTGGATGGCGACCAGAGGCGAGGGTATTCACTTCATAATTGTTGTTGACACAGGAATTTTGTTTCTTGAGAAGTGAAAAGTGGCAAACTCTGTCATCCCATATATGGAGCCTGTTCCACTCGTGGACCTGATGAGCTGTTCCTTACTGGGGTGCAAATGGCGGTGCTACTGCAGATTCAAGTCTTACTTATTGTTCGTAAATTCCTATGGGTACCTATGGCTCACTCGAAACACTTCAAGGACAATACACAGAATAATGGAGACATCTTTCAACGAAATCGAGGATACACCCCGGCGCATTCATCTAGCGCGGGCCGGGTGAATCAAATCGAGAAGTTTGTCCATTACAAGTAGATGACGCTATTGCTGGTCTTTCCTGTCACCAATTTCAAATACACAGATACTAAGTTGTCCTATGTAATTCGTTGCAAGGAGGACTAGCTATGTAACAGGTAAGTTAGATTGTGTTATGACGACTTGCTTGTGCTTGGTGAGCACTGGCATTTTAATGCAACCCGTTACGACCTGATCGGTGACTAGCACCTTATAATCCAGAGTATTTGTGTCAAATACTACCACCACGCTCATGTCTATTTGCAGCTCGGAACAAGGCTGATACAATTTTTCTGCGTCTTCTCTGGTCGTTATTTGGCTCAACTGGCGGAGATGGGCGCAGTAGCTGTCATGCCCATAGGGCCACCGAAACTGTCCTCTGAGGCAATGCACATCTGTACATATGAGCACTTAGCTAGACACGTCCCCATGCCCCCTGGGAGGCCCCAGAAGAGTACACCTACGGTGTACCTTCGCCGGACGCAAATAATCATCATCATCATAATCGAGTCGTTAATTGTAAAATCGAGTCTCGAACCAGTAGAACACATCAAACATACTTCTACTGGATTGGCTGGATGACTTACTGGTACAGGCAATGTAACGATACAGCATACTTCATTTTGTCAGCAAGAGCTGTGTGTATTATGTATGAGTCTCCCTTACCAAGATAAATCCTCTTCAGACTTGCGCTAAAATACTTGCATACAAGCAGCAGGAACCAAGTAGTTGTGAGCCTAAACGGGACCTCCCATGGAAGGAAGGAGGTGTCTCGTTGAAGCGAGCCATGTTACTCTGATCAAAGTTCATCAAATATGCTTACAAGTGTCTTTTGAAAAAAAAACATAGGGTGCGGTACACGAAGTCATACAATCATATAAGATCCTAAAGCGTCGGGGGTAATGATGGTCAATCGTGGAGTTTTGAACGGTCGAAGTACAAAAAAATACATATAGGAGCACGATAAATTATAGAACTCGTGGAGACACAGTCATTTATTGAGGCGTGATCTGTACCTTGTGCGGCATAAGAGCCTAGAGCCATGTGTTTGCAAGCTGTCCTGAAGGTGCGACGTCTAAAATACACAAGAAGTCTCAGCCCTCTTGGGGAGTTCCACATCCAGACTGATTTCTTTTCTGTTGAGAGAGAGCCAGGCCAGATTATAATCCAAATGCGCCTATAATATACAGAAGTATGACTCCACGCTCTGAGTTGCCTCACAGCTGAAATTTCAAGAACTGCTCCTGAATAGGTACTTCCAAACTATTGTTTACACCGAGATAGCGATCCAGCAGACTTATCTCTGGCCATGTTGGGTCTCCTGTGGTGATCTTGCCGACTACAAGCGTGGACTGCAGATTTGGATGAGCTGCATGCTTGTCTTTTCCTCGACGATCCGAGCGTCTCGACTTTTTTGGCTTGGAAGCAAGGTCGTTGTCAACTTTGGGTATCCATGCACCAACTCCTGCCAGTAGTTCGTTGATGATTGCCGGACCGGCCTGGCTGTGAGGCTGCTGATGTCTACAAATAGTCAACAAACGTCTGTCTAAGCGACACAACTCATGTGTGTACATACATTCCACACTGAATGGTGTTGGGCTTGTCATCGTGGGACTTGTGATGCCTATGAAATGTCAGTAACAAGTAAAAGAAAGAAAATCCCAGGGGATTACCCACAATCTTTCATTCATCGCTTGCGATGTTACCGGGATTGGGTCACTGAGAATTTCAGCGTCTGACGGGCGAGACTTGGCAAGATGATTCATGATGTTTTCGACTGATAATGGTCCTCTCCACAACAGGAAAAGTTACACAGCAGAGGGGCCCTTTTCTATAGTCTTTGCTGGCTATGACAGCATCTAGGTTTCGTAGTCCCAGCATTGCCGATTACCCAAAATGGAAATCGTGAGGTTTTGTAACTCGAGGCCAACATCATTGAACCACAGTCACGATGCACCAGACAACACATGGCATTGTGTGATTACTCCATAGATTGGACCTCGCTTCGAGAAGAAACATATAACCAGAGTACCTTACCGTCCTATTCTGACAAGGATGATTACCGATTACCCGAATTGGAACTTTACGAAGAATTTCGAAATGCTTTCTTCGACCTTTGAGCTTCCCTTGGATGCCAAGATCCGAGCTTCTTTTGGGCGCCGAGTTCCCAAAGCGGTTTCTAGCAAAGGTACATGTTTTTATGCGTCTCTGACTTCACAACAACACACGCGACACTTCTCGTGCATGTTGTAGCACTACGCGTTGAGTGTAGGTCAGAATCGTAGAAGAGCCGCCGGCCAGACCTTCTCCAGAATTGATTGCAATGAAGTCCGAGATGAAATTTTGACAGGATTAAGCTGGACGTGTTCAATGTTACCGATCCAGTAGGCCAAGACTTTGTGTTGATACGTTAATCTCCGTATTAATTCACCATGCTCATCTTTATGCAAACTCAACAATGAGATTTTAAATCGGTGAAGGATATAGTTCAGCGCACAAATATAGCCTTGAAATTCATCGCAAATGACGAAGTCGTCTTCATCTCCAAGCAATGCTCATAGAAATATTCTTCTTCCCCGTCAGCCTGAATTTTCAACGTTCCCACGCATACATAGCCCAAGTGCTCATACAAGGCTGTGCCCATCGGGCTTCCAATTACAGTCAACATCTACTGCTTTTTCGTGGCCTCGCGAAGCCCCCAGTTACAAAGCATGGTTCCAGCCCCACGCTGCCTAAAGTCAGGATGTGTGACCAGCAGCCACAAATGAATCTGCTTCTGTCCATATGCCCCGAAGTACCGATCAAATCCTTGACCGAGTATACGAGCCCAGGTCTCCATGTGCACAGGATTCGCGTCTCTGCGCTCGTTGTTGCCATTATCTGATTGTCTTAGCAGCAATCTGTAACAATATGTATGGCAGAAACTCTACCTCCGCCTGTCGCTTTTTTGTCAACGGCGATGTCCCAGACACTAACGGCAATCGGTATGTCTTTGGAGTCAGGCGTTGTCGCAACTACGACTGCATACTTCTCTGATTGCTTCAGATATTCTCCATACTCGTGCCTTGTCCACTTCCAATGTTCCTTTGGATATGCAAGGCGGTATGGAAAGCGATAGTTGAATTCAGGATCGTCTGGGAGGCCCGTCGTAACAACCCTTGTAATAGCTTCCAATCGCTCAGCGTAGCTAGTCGAATAACAAATGGAATGTCAGCTGACAAGTTACATGTAATCAGGGCCATGGTTGAAGGAGGAGGATATGCCTAAGTAGAGCCTCAAGTACGATCGAGCTCGGCCGGATGCGTGCCGGGAATGTAGGTTGGGACAAGTCTCGAAGTCAGCCTAACGAATGTTCTGTTGCAAGTGAGGCGGAGGTGTATTTGAATGCTGTAGAGTCGGTGGGTGTCTAAAATAGAATGGCCCCGATGTCCTGATTTGGATCGTCCCTCGCCGATATCTGCTTTGGGAAGTAGGAGATAGCTGCACCTGCAGATCCTCGCTGGCGGTAGTTCAAGCCACAAAACTGCAATGGCGGGATGCACAATGATTCATGGGGTCATCACGCAAATCGTTATCAAATACCGAGTTCATAGTGTCAGAAAAATTATCCAAGATAGCGCCTGTCTATCGCGATACAGTCTTCATTCGCCTGTTTTGCACATAGAATCAGTTCCGCGATGTCATTCTTACCAGAATATTTGGTTTACCCCAGAAATGAAGACGGCTGTACAGCCTTCCCCAACCTGGATTTCTTTCATGACACCTCCAGTCACCTATTCTTCCTATCATTCTATCAGCGGCCCTAGATCAAATCGTGCGAGAGTCAGCAAGCGCCGAGCTATTTCGCGCGACTTCTATCACACGACGGAATGGTGCTTGTCCAAGATGCCAGCATAACAAGTATCGTGTAAGCTCTTGTAAACCGCTTTCGAGGTTGGTACTCTGTTTGCTGACTATTTCTGCGCCATTCCAGTGCGACATGCCGGAGAGTAGATATCATCCCTGTGCTCGATGCTGGAACCTTCCAATACACTCCCCACCATACGTTCGCGTCAGCAAACACGACATAAATTTGCAGAAGAAGGGTAAATCATTCGCTTCAGAATCTCTACCAATCGTCTCTTTGGATAATCTGAAGTTCACTTTTCATTTTGTTTGTTTTATTTAATTTTAGTATAAGCTGGCACACTAGGACTAAATAGACTTAGTTTACTATTAATTTTACTCGGTTAATTATTTATATTTCTCATCGAGTTATATATTTACTCTACCCGCTTATACCCTGTAGGCTCAATTTCAAACAACACTCACCAAATGTGACTGACAAATAAATCGGATCTCCAGAATAAAAGTAAATCGGAATGGATCATGAAAGATCTCGTGGTCTGGACCAACCGTCATGGCATAAAGATGTGTACAAATCAAACCAAAATAAATTTTAGGCGGGCTACCGTGGTGGCACACTCACTCGAGATTATATGCACGCTTGCAAGACCTTGCTCGCACACTTCCATTTCGTGCGTAAGGGCTCAATACCTTTGATGATCGATTGGGCAGACACTAGAGGCAAAAAACGCACACGACATGACATCAGACCAGGTCAAATACCTCAGTAGTATTCCACACGAAATGACGCGTCAAGGCAAGCTCATTCATATCGGAATTCCGAGTTATTGCAACGCGCGTTTGAGACTAACTTCAGTGCTCTCAGAATCAAAGCTCGCCGCCTGGAAAGACATGTCGATGTACGAAGACGACATGTACTGGTGCTCTCAGCAATTGTGGGAAGAGTGGCGAGGAGACACACTCTATCCAGGGGAAATTGATGATTTTACCGAGGCAGATTTCTTAATGTCGTGAACGATCGAATCTGAAGAATTCTCATGGCTCGGGTTTCACGCTACAGCCCAGGAACTTGCATGGACAGGAGAGTAGAAGCGGAATGTACTACAATGTTTGAATTGCGGTAAGTGTTCGGCTTATGATGACGAATGGAATAGCAAGATGTCTGATTAAAAAAAATGAACTGATGAATGATTGATGCTTAGAATTGCATGATACAGGTCACAGATGCGTCACCAGAGATCATGCTGCAACTTCTTCCAATCACTTGACCTGAGACGAGTAATCCTGCCACCTGAACAGATCAGCCATGCCTGAAAGCCCATCACTGCCAACGTATCTACTCAACTGCGGCCATACGGAATGATCTCTTGTCTGCCACAACATGCTTGCGCAGCTTGATTCAGCATCCAGATTAAGAGGAAGGACGCATGTGCGACACAATGTGACGTCGTTTGGAGACGGTGGGTGAGGCTGGATGCTGACGCTGGAGCTTGCGAAATCATTGGTTTCACGGCTGATCCGAGATTCTGACCTGAACAAAGAACTTGCACGGGGAGCGGAGTGCCGGAAAACAGTCAAACACTACCTTACGGTCAGCCTTAAAGATGACTGAACCATCCTCGTCCTAGCTTCTAAGGGCACTTATTCATCTCGCTCACATCTAGACACAGTCTTCCACGTCGAGTTCGTTGATGCTCATTAATTAAGTCCGGAAAGTCTTGGAATAGTTGATGGTGGCCACCCTGCCAATCACCGATGTGCTCAAGCAGCCCTCCAGCGATATCCTCGAGGTTGATAACGATGAGGAAATCGAAAGTATGAGCGCGATTCACTACTTTCAGCAGACTCATCCCCGGCAAGAAACGCTGTGGACCATGGGCCTGAAAACAAACCCCCGAAGACAATTGGGCTTCTTGCTTTGATAGGACATGCAATGCTTTTCGGGTATACTGGCCTCTCCCCTGAAAGTTGCGAGAGCTAATCGATGCGAGATCATTGTTAAGGCATTCGACATTGCATTCCTCATGACAAGCTACTCGCGACTTAGTATGATGAGACTGAATTGACCACTCGTGTTCTTTTACTGAATTACGCCGACAGCGTCTGATCTACAGCAATTCAAGGATGCTTCATGGGTAGTGCTGACTGATTCAATCTGCTCTGCGATATTTGTGCCACTAGTGCGTAAATCCAACTCCTGAGTTATCTGCTTGCCTTGCAGCGCATGGGGTTGATATCGTTACCTAGTATTCAAATCTACTCGCTGGATTCGGGATTAGGCATATGATGCTCGTTGCATATAGTGCGTTTGCACTTAGCTTTGGCCTATGGTATACATTAGTCTCTTTTCAGTGAACCATCTCAAATCTGACCCGACCAACAGTCCACTCAGTAGAGCCTTTTGGCAACTTCTAGCCTCACGCTTCGCTGTTGGAATGGGATCCTCCGGAGTTACATTATTATCCATGGTCACTATCAACAGCAAGTCTATAGTTCCACGCAGCTTGAGCGCCGCGCTGACAGGTCACCACAGTATCGTAGGTAAGGAGCAACTCCCGATCTGGAAGGGTCTTGTTACCTGTCTTGAGATGGCCACCAGCATGGCTGCTGGCCCCCTTGGAGCCCTGATGTACCGCGGTCTGGCGTGGGATTTGTAATTTAGGATCTATCAACTCTTCGCAGTCCCCAACTCTTGACCAATTTCTGAAGCAAGTCACGAATTCCCACACGATCAACATGCGTTGGAATCGAAGCGTCTTTGGCATTGATTTCTTGTTTGTTTTGGGCGCAGTTATCACTCTTTACTCGTCCTTCGCATATATCAGCTGGACGCACCCACTTGAGCTGCTACTTTTGATTGCTAGCCCTGTCCTGATATTCGGATTTGTGACATATGAATCACGTGTAGCTCAACATCCGATAATTGATATGACGCCGGTTTTCCAACCACAGTATCTAGCTGTTTTACTCCAGTTGTTTGGAGTGATATTCATCCTCAACGCCGTATGTTTTGTCCCTCCAGTAGAAAGACATTTTACTTACGCTTTCAAATTGAGTACGTATTCCAACTTACATCCAAGTTCGAGCCTCCGACCAGCACTCTTTCGAGGATTGGGCTCTAACCTGCGCTTTCCTAGGATTCTCTGCGGGGGCAGTCTTCAGAGGCTGTCTCATCAAGTCCGGAAGTCGTACATTTCAGTACATCGGATCATGCTAGGAAATTCTTTCCCGCTGGTGATTCTCTGTTCACTCTTTGCCACAAGGACAATAAGTACGACCAATCCAGGCTTATCACCCGAACTCCCATGATATCTACTAAACCTTCAGCAGAACCCGAGTCGGCTTGGCATGCTCCATTCCTCATCTTGTTCGGAATGTGTTTCGGTATATGGCAGAGTTGCCTCTTGTATGCTGTTCTCTCAAGCAGCAGGAAAAAATGTACGAGTCCAAGATATGGTACGAGTATGGCGTATACTAAAACCTCACTAGGGTGACCTCAAATTCTTGCCATGTACTACCTCGTGGAAACAGCAGATCTCGGCATAGCAATTATGTCCTCGATCATGCGCACAGTAGCCAAATCAGGAATCCGCGCTAGCTTGGGCAATTCAGAGGCAACCGAAATGGTCAGTCTGTCGGCCCATGAGCTAGAGAAGTCGCTAAAAATCTAGATTATTGTTGAGGCAATGCAAGACCTGGGGAGCTTGCGATTTTTGGACGACGAAACTCGCGTCTTAGTCCTGAACGCTTTTGAACAAGCTATTCATGTTCTTTCTCGTCAAGCCATCTTAGAAAGATATGGTCGATGTCTGGACTGCTTTGAAAAGTTTCCAGAGTCTGTTTAATCTTGTCCAGTGGAGCCCTCAAGCTTACGATTTTATTAGGCTTGAACCTGGGTCCCGGTCGCATTACGGTCAAGACATTCCCTCTCCCTGAAGAACTTCACAAGAGGCTTAGGGAGGTGTCTCGTCAATGCTATCAAGGACGAGGTTTCTGCATACTTCGAGGTCTCAAGCTCGAAGATCCATTCCGAAGAAGAAAGTGTTCTAGCATTCGCCGGACTCGCAGCTCATGTAGCTCCTATCAGAGGTTTTCAGGATCTAAATCAAGAATTGGTTGTATGCGAGTGTTAAATGATTCCACCGGTCATTTACCGTTGGCCGCTGACCCCTTATGTAGGCCATGTCATCAGTCAGGATCTTGAGCCTAATGCTGATGAGCAAAATTTGCGTCCTGCCTTCATGAACGGCCAAGTGGTAGGTGAGCAATTCTCACACAAAACGAAACATACTTATTGTGTCTACAGTCTTTCCACACTGATATTGGGGACATCCTGACTCTCTGCACATTGGATGTGCCCAGTATCGGTGGCGAGACCATGATCGTCAGCTCATCTAAGCTCTATAATGAGATGGCCATCAAGAGGCCTGATCTTCTTCAAGAGCTCTCCAGAGATTGGATCTTCTTCCAGTAAGCCATCTATCCATTAATATGATCTCAAACGCTTCTGACACTTTGAAGGTCGCAAAATTATGAGACAGATGGAACCCCACTCATCAAGAACGTTGTCGGGGACAAATTGGTGATGCAGTACTCACGACTCCCGGTGACTGGCTTCCGTGGTGAAGCGCCGAATGGATCATTGCCCTCTCCTTCTGCCAAACGTCTCGAAGCCATGGACATGCTTGAAGACCTAGGCTGGAAACACGCCTTGCCATTGCCCCGTATCAGAGGCGACATTGCGTTTATCAACAACCTCTGCATGATGCACGCAAGAAAGGCATTCGACACGACTGTAGATGGGAAAGCACTCCCGTCCAAGCGCCATCTAGTTAAGTTAATGCTGCGTGACCCAATGGAAGCGTGGGAGCTTCCGGATTCGCTGGATTGGATGACTGAACGTGTGTATGGACCGAATGAAGCCAATGGGAAAAGGGCCGAAAAATGGCATGTCACTTCGGGCTCAGATACTGAGTTTCCAGAAGGGAAGATTTGGATCGGTGTTGGAGGTCAAGGCAATGGCTGAGAGTGATATCCATATCTAGAGATTAGGTTTTTTGGCAGAGCTTTAGGCCCTCTTTCCTTAGACTCTCATAAATTTCGAGAGTTACGCAGTGCTTCGTTAGTACGTGAGATCGAATCGAGGTCATCACAATCCATCAATATTCTTCTAGAGACACGCTCATTTCAGGGTTATGAATACTGATTACATGCTCAGGTCGATTTGAACAGTCATATTCCCTTCATACTCAAAGGGCTTGGTCAAATCACCAATAAAATTTTGTCACCATTTCCAAGCAAGACAAGTCATGTTTAAGAGGCAGACAGAATGACATCTCGAGCTCTCAGTAGGTGACGTGCAAGAACAAATAAGCAATCAAGCCAAGTATCTCAATCTCGCTCAACCAAGCTTAACATCGAAGCAAAGGGTATAATCCACACTAGCCCGCTGAACATACAAAGAAAGCAATACAATCTCCCTGGTCGTTCCATCTCGTCCATCGAAAGCCCGCTCATCGTGGCCATAGACGATCATCACAGCACATTACATCCTCCACCAGTCGATCGTACAGTTGACTCAACACATTCACATTGCCATCAGTTCATCATAAATGTAAAAAGATTAAGCAGGAAATTTAAGCCTCAGACTCAATCTCAACCGCGTCAACCTTAACACCATTTCCATTCTCCTTGACAGCAACACCCTTATCATTGGATCCAACCTCCTTAACATCCACAACACTCTTCTGCTTCTCAACCAACCCCTTAACAATCTTCACCTCGCTCAGGATCTCCTTGTCGAGACTCGAGCTAATGATAGTGGTCAGAGCAGCAGCTTCCTTCTTCGTCTCTTCAGAGATAGACTTCACGCTCTTGACTTCACTGAGAATCTCCTCGGATTTGTCAGCGGGAGAGCTAGTTGGGATGGCTTTGATTTGTGTTGAGACCGAGGCGATGGATGCGAGGATCTCTTCATCCTTGATGTCCTTCTGAGCGACTGGTGCTGGGAGAGCCTTGACGAGGGACTCGACGTTGGCGATAGAAGAGAGGATTTCTTCGTCCTTACTGGGGACTTGGATAGGGGGTGCCGGGAGAGCCTCGATGAGTGTCTTGACTGATTGGACGGAAGCCAAAATCTCATCATCCTTGATGTCTTTTTGTGCGACTGGAACTGGGATGGCCTTGATAGCTGCAAGGATTTCATCATCCTTGACAACCTGCCCCGCAACTGGGGATGGAATAGCCTTAATAGCTGCCAGAATTTCAACATCGCTGAACTCCTTTGGTACAACTGGTTTCGGTAGAGCCTCAATGAGAGTCTTGACTGACTGGACAGAAGCCAAAATCTCATCGTCCTTGATGTCCTTTGTCGCAACTGGAATTGGAAGAGCCTTGATAGCTGCAAGAATTTCATCATCCTTGACGACCTGTCCGGCAGCTGGGGCTGGAATGGCCTCGACAAGAGTCTTGATTGATGCAACAGAATTGAGGATTTCGTCATCCTTGATGCTCGTTGGGATAACTTCAATGAGAGCTTGAAGTTTCTGGATCGAGCCCTCGATACCGGAGATATCGACCTTCTCGCTAGCTGGCACTGGGGCCGCGACGACACCCTTGATATCAGAGAGATGGCTAGTATGAGAATCGAGAGTAGCAGAAAGCTTCTCAATCGAGGTCTCAAGTGTCGACAGATCAGTCTTCTCGACAACTGGGACAGAAGCTGGTGTGGCGACGAGGCTCTTGATCTCATTCAGGTGCGTCGTGTGGGCATCCAGAGTGGAAACGAGTGGAGAAATATCAACTTTTTCGGTAGCTGGAGAGTCCTTTTCAACAACAGCCTTGATGTCAGCAAGAGATAGAGACAACTTCTCAACAGATGCCTCGAGGGAGGACAGATCGATCTTCTCGGCAACAGCAGGTGGGGCTAAAATAACGGACTTGATCTCTGAGAGGTGGGTGGTGTGTGCGTCGAGAGTGGTGGTAAGTGGGCTAAGGTCGACCTTCTCGGTAGCTGGAATCTCCTTCTCTACGACAGCCTTAATTTCTCCGAGGCTAGCAGAAAGCTTTTCGACAGATGATTCCAGTCCGGACAGATCGACCTTCTCGGCGGCAGGGGCAGGCGTGTTGACAGCAGTCTTGATTTCAGAAACGGTAGCAGTGAGGCTGTGGATTGATGTCTCGAGGGATGAGAGATCAACCTTTTCGGGAACAGCAGCTGGGGTAGAAACGACGGTCTTAATCTCGCTGATGGAGGCTGGAACATCAGCCAATGACTTAGCGTGAGAAGCATGTGACTCGTTTAGGGCAGAGATTGATGTCGACAGAGCAGTGATTTGTGATTCGAGGCCAGTAAGAGTAGGAGTAAGGTCAGCGGCCTTGATCTCGGATAAGGTGGAGTTTTGTATTTCGAGACCAGCAAGGACGGATCCGACTTGGGTGTTCAGTCCAGAAAATCCAGTGCTAGTGCTAGTCTCAACATCCGTCTTGATTGATGCGAGCTCGGAGGAAATGCTCTTCAATGAAGCGACAGTCTCGGCATTCTCCTTGATGATGACCAATTCTGCTGTTATCGAATCAAGCTTCTCCATCTGGGAAGGTAGAGACTGAAGTCCAGAGGATATGGTGTCCAACTTTTGTCCGTGCGAAGTCAATAGACTAGTGTCTGGAGACGAAACTTGTGCCTCAACAGCCCTGACACTGGTTCCCAGCTCCAGCAGAGAATCGTTGATTTTCGTGACGGATCCATCAAGGGCAGCCAGTCTGTCGGAAGTTGTAGTGTTAGACTTGTCCACCAGTGTATACAGTTCGGAGATCTTGGAGAGAGTTTGTGTGTTGCTGTCGGTGATTCGTTGTGATAGCTCTTGGTTCGATGCTAGGAGTTTCGATTCTACTGAAGAGATACCCAGGGCGGACTTGAGAGTTGATTGAAGTTGAATGGCCAAATGACTCGCAACTGCTTTGGTGAATTCCTCATTGTTGAGAGCAGCAGCTACAGCTTCGGATATCGCCTTCTGGATTTCCTCCCGATCCTGCGTTTGCTGGCTGTCGGACTTCGGGGCTTCTAGAAGCTGGGGTGTTTGGCTGCCAGAGAGTCTTGCCCGTAGGCGTGAGTAAACAGAGGAAGAAGACATCACAGTGAGAGATGATGCTAGGAGGACGTAGAAGAGAGTCAATAGCGAAGACATGCGTCTTGATATGTGATGGGAGGAAGAGAAATCGAATGACAGAAAATTTCTCGGGGCTCTTATGGTTGCCTTACCTACCCTGTTCGCACTCTCATTTCCTAAGGGAGAGAACACAACTTTGTGCGCTGTGAATAATGAAGTGTGGATGATGAAGTCTTACTTTGGGAAGAACCTCATTTCGCGGAAAAAGAGTCGGTGAAGGTGTTGTGGGGGAAAGAGTTATAAAAATCCGGCCCGACAGTTTACCCGGCCAAAATTCAAAGTTGGGCGTCAAGAGTTCACCCAATCCGGACTTTTATACACATCCAGTGCACACTCTATGGGCCCTTCAAGCGAACGGACCCGCCGGCGAAGATCATTGGAATTTTGATTTTGTGATCGCCAGCATCATTCATGGGATCAGTCAGCCAGTAAGAGATTGCTCTGTTGCCCGAAGATCCGCAAGTTGTAGTATTGGGCCGTCAGGTGCTCACGATGTGCAGTACAACGCATCTTGACGACGGCCTAGCTCGCGAACTATATGCCAGTGCATTATTTTCCCTCGAACGCATCCTATCAGCATGAAACAGATGTTGAGACAACACACCGTGAGCACGTCAATCTGTGATGATTTGTGTTGCCTGCATGTCAGAGTTGTTCGTACAATATGTAAGAGCCACGTCCGAGGGCCAGCAGTGGCATCCATAATGCTGGGCGTGGGACAACTGTAAAGCTGCGAACTGCAACGCCGCGATCGAGTCATTCTCGGAGAAAGCGTTTCGTTCATGAACTGGCTTGGACATTGAAGATATACAGCTGGAGACCTCTCAATTGAGTAACCAGAAGGCTCGGCTGACGTTGGAAAATGCCGGAGAATTCGGAGCTTCATCCTTACCCTGCCAAGTGCGGCAAGGTACAGCATCTCACGTGCAGTAGCCGCCAGGCTTGGACTTAACGTTGTACAAGGGGGTTTAGGTGACGTCGAAACCCTCAAGTAAATAGAGTCGCAAACTTCTCTTGCTTTTTTTTTTCAATGATGTTTGCTTACATGCCAGGCTTTTCGCTCGTCACTTTGTCACCAGCATCTGGACTCAAACGCTTTAGATTCCGTTTGCTTTGCTCTACAAGGTCAACTGCGTAGTCCGAGGTCTCCTTCCCCGCGAGTCTGATGAATCAGCATCTATTGGCTGAGGTCGACGTTGAATTACTTGGGAGCTCAGACGACGTTTTCGATAAGTGCAATGTCAAAGTGTACTTGGACAGCTTTTTTACTTTGCCATGGAGTACCTACCTTCGGAAATCCAAGCCTTGATTGTAAGATATATCGATAAAACAAGTCTTGCCAATCTGCGACTGGCCTCTAAAGGCTTTCTCGAGGCAGCGACTCGAGGATTCTTTGCTGAGCTTCAAGTCACTGTCTGCGGACCCAGCCACCAGAAACTTCAGCACCTCGACTACATTCATCACTCGATTCATCTATCTCAAGAAGTCACCAAATTCCAGCTCAAAATCAAGGAAACGGTAGTTGAAAATGACAACGTTGGTGAAGCTGTGCCAGTACAAGATCCGATTTGTACAGCTGAGAGGCTTGTCTTGCTTCTGGGTCACTTCTCAAACCTACGTGACATCACTTTGTGTTGGAATATACCGTGCAATCAGTGTCAGCATCGACTCCATTTGAGCCCCTGTAACATTGATACGAGGGAAGACCGAGCCAGGGTATTCGAGGCTCTGTTTAAGACATTGAACGACATCGAGCATCCCACTCCCCGACTCCGTTCGCTCACCCTAACGAATATTCGTCGGTACTACAGCAAGAACCTTATGAACTCCGCGGCATTTAGGACTGTTCTTAGACGTCTATCTGAGCTCCGCCTAGGAGTGGAGTGCGCACAAAAGCTTTGGAGATGCGATCTGGTGCCAGAACTCATACTGTGGCTCAGACCCTGCCAGGCCAACCTCACTTCTCTGACAATTCACATCAACCGCATCTGGGGATATGAACAAGCTTTCAGCGATTGCGAGTTACATTTTCCCATGCTCAAGAAATTAAGACTCGGAAATTACGTTATTGTGGATGAGCCTCAACTAAAATGGCTGTTGTCCCATGATATGCTGGAACATTTAATTCTGGATACCTGCTCCATTGTGAGCTACATCTTTGACGATTTCAAATTAGAAAGTTCAATGTACGATCTACATGTACAGATGGGGATGATCGATCCTGAACATCAGATATACAGGCAATTCGATATGCAATGGTCCCAAGTCTTCGAAAGGATCAATAGCCAGTTCAAATATCTCAAAGAGTTCAAGTTTGGAATTCAAGATCTGAAGAATCTTCAGTTCGATTGTATGCCATCGATGGCCGGTCTACGTATTATCGATGAGTGTGAGCAGTCTCCTCGAGACTGGCGTTATGACATGAGAGATGTGGACTTCGAATTCAGTGGTCTCCATACGCAGCGGTACATGGCCTTTGATGGCGTGAATGTCCCGAGATATCATAATCGCCGATGGTATGATATGCCAGGGATTAAAGTGGCGATCGCGGCTTTCGGATGGAGGGATCCTGAATCGCGAGTGCCTCTTATAGACAGGACTGTTACTGCAAGAGAAGAGGATGAGTCTGCATACCAGAAATTGATGGATACCGTTCAAGTCAGAGCATGTGTCGCAAGAGCAAGACACGGAATCTAGGCCCGTAGCTTCCGAGGCAATACACGACCTTTTCGCACCGTGTTGTCTTCATATGACCACTATCAATTGATCTCCCGGAGCTTCTTGGCACCATTGTTTGGGTTGACGATCAGAAGGAAACGGGACCGCCTGGAGGAGAAGTACCTGGGAGGAGAGCGTCTCGAAAGGAGTGGCGAGAGGAATAGCTTGATCAATGTATCGAGAAAGAACAAATAGAAAGTATCGTCAAAATAAAGGGTATCGGAAATTTAAACAGCTGAAGATGAGCGCCTTGAATAGAAGTACTTGGTAAAGAGATGAGGAAGAAGAGGGCCAAGCAACAAGCTAGCGTGAAGGGCGGATTCGACCACAAATATAGTAAAGACAAGAACAAGACAGGTAGAGACAGGCAAGTTTCTAAATACAAGATGGAAAAAATGAGGTCTTGAATACCAGATTGACGACGGATCGGAGCTAATGTGCTGAAGTTACAGCGTGTGCCTCAGACCTACAAGAGGAAGACTTTCGACATGTAGTCCACTGGCCGGTCATATCGGGCTCATGCTGTGACCTAAACTGTCAACCTTTGAGGATGTTCTCAGAAGAGCAGTCTTGGCAGACCGGAATTTCCTTTCAAGCGGAAGGGAATCTAGCCTGTTAAACAAAAGTACGTGGTTCCGTACGCTCGCCACAGTAATATCAACACGATGTTGGTTGAAGTGATTTGTGACGTCGTGATTGCTGTTGGTGGTACGGTGTTCCAGAATCAATCTGGACGAGCTGTACAGAAAGAGAGTCTCCCTGCGGGTTTCCAAATCATAGCTCAGGAAACAGAATCTGCTTTTGGCAACATTGGCCATTTCCCAGGAAGTATGCCTGCAGCTTATTGAGAGACGTGTGCCATATTTTGAGTTTTTACAGACTTTGTAGTATGTTGGCGTCAGAGTGGCTGGATTAGCCTTTCTCACAAATCTTTTCAATTCTTTTGGCTGTAAGCACCTCTTCGGATCGAGTCCCTCACTTCCAGACTGAGATTCTTCTCGGAGAAAAGTGAAGGCAAGAAGGAACATGAACGGAATTGAGTAAAGTCCAATCGCGGTGTGAGGTAATTCTGATCAAGAATTGCGAAGATACCCGATAAGGTGGAGGAAATATAGCAGAGGTTGAGCAGAATCTACATATTATCAAGACTTGATACCAATATGCCCATGCATCAAACGTTCATCCTAGTAATGACCGGAAGAGAAGCTTGCGCTGTGCCAAATCATAACTGAGCCTGTGTGCTGACTGATCGATTGGCTTAGAGCAAGGGCTCCATCTCTGTAAATCAACTGAAGTCGAAGTCGACAATTAGAGAATTAAAATCTCATGGCTTGATATAATAATCAACAATTATCTTGACACGTTACTAGCATTACTTCCTTGCAGCCTTCGTGAACCAGCGGGTCTGCCTGTCCTCAAAAAGCCAATATGAACCCCGAGTGTCGTTGTGCACAGAACAAAAATTGGATTGAGCCCGGTGTAATCGAAACGAAGACATTGTTCAGGCATTCTGATGGTCCAAAACAAGAAAATATAAATGGTTTCGGTTCAAACTATCTTACTCGTTCTCACCTTACGAAACTAAGAGTCTGATCTGAAATATTAGGTTGTTAGATAAAGACTCGGCAAATATAATCTCAACAAAAGGAATCTCGGCAAAACGGCAGAAACATACAACAGCAGGTATTCGCTGGTGGTCACCCAACCAACTACTAATCTGCCGATCTGGTGCTTATGTATGGCAGAGCGGACGGGATGCCCATTTCTCACCAGTCTATGGTCGTATGTGACATCCATCCTCTTCTGCGAGTATATCAAACGTTATCTCCTCTGACGAATACGAGTTTCGCGCATAATGTCTAACGAGGCGTATTGTAGGAGATCCGGTAGAAGGGAAGCGTACAACCCAAATGTACAACTACTTTTCTCTCAAAGTAACCCGGGTATACAAGAACGCTCAAAAGATACCGTAATCCTTTTTCAAACGCATACTCTGTGGATCGCGCAATACTCTAGAAGATTATACATCTCAATTGGGCCGAAAAGGTGCCAAGCTATAATTACGAAATCTTGCTTTGACCGTCACGAATTTCTCATGCCTCCCACCAATCTGGGGGTATTGATATAGGCTTTGTTCACCATAGTCTGTCAGGTTCAATTTGCTTTTCCATCCTCGAGGTATCCTCAAGTCTTCAGATGACACAACCCAAATACTGGTCACGGCAATGATATCCCCCATTACATAACCGCAAAGGCTGAGGACCTGTGCATCTATTGAACAGTCAGTGGAGGTTCCAGGACAAAAATCGAATAACGAAGTCTTGCTATATCGTATGAATTCTGCCGCCCAATAACGATCCGAGCTTAACACGGCTTGTCCAATCCGGTACCCACAACGGCCCAGGAATGGATCTTTCGAATCAGAAACAAGGTGAAAAATAGCCTCGAAAACAGAAGTCCTATAATCTTGTGCTCAAGAGCAAA
>JACBAH010006957.1:0-18012 GCA_014282315.1 Neospermospora avenae | reverse complement strand
CCCCTACACAACCCAGCTCCCCGACGACGAACTAACATCCATCCTTTCCCAAGTCGACCCCGTACGTATCCAAGCCATAGTCGAGAAACTCGTCTCGTTCGGAACGCGCCATACGCAGAGTTCGCAAACAGATCCCGAGCGCGGCATTGGCGCAGCTCGGGATTGGATATTGAAGGAGTATGAGGGCTATGCGGAGAAAAGTGAGGGGTGGATGACGGTCGAGTTGCAGAGTTATATTCAAGCTGCTGCTGGGCGGATTTCAGCACCTACAAATATCAGGTAGCTATTTAATTGATTGAGTAGAAGGATGAGATATTCTTGGTGCTGATATGGGTGTAGTAATATTATTGCTACTTTAAAGGGTAGCAGTGAGCCGGAACGGATTGTAATTATGAGGTTTGTTTCATCAGCTGGCTTTTGAGCCGAAGACTATGACGAGGTCTGATACGAGAGAATAGTGGACATTATGACTCTCGCAACACGAATGTTAGCAATTTCATAGATGATGCTCCAGGTGCCGATGATGAGTATGTCCCTTCTAATCCCCGTATAAACAACCTCTAGAACTCAGAACATCTAACATCATCCAGCGCGTCCGGCGTAGCCATAGCAATGGAACTCGCCCGCATAATGGCGACCCACCGCCCCCTCGCAACCATCCAGTTCGCCGCCGTAGCAGGCGAAGAGCAAGGTCTCCTCGGCGCAACCTATATGGCTCAAACGCTCGCCAACCGCTCCGCTAACGTGCAAGGTATGTGGACGAACGACATTGTCGGCTCGCCCATCGGCGACGACGGGAAGAATTCATCGAACATCATTCGAATCTTCGCCCAAGGCGTGCCGACGAACGAGACTACCGCACGTGCAGCACAGCGTCGCTCTATAGGCGGCGAGAACGACTCGCCCGCGAGACAACTGGCGAGGTTCACGGTCGATGTGGGAAGTAATGATGTTACGGGCATGCAAGTCGAGACCGTCTACCGCACGGACCGCTATCTTCGCGGAGGAGATCATTCCTCTTTCCTCGCCGCTGGATACGCAGCGAACCGGTTCACGGAACCGCGCGAGGATTTCGCGCATCAGCATCAAGATGTGCGTGTGGAGAATAGCACGCAGTATGGTGATCTGCCCGAGTTCTGTGATTGGTATTACATCTCCCGCGTGGGGAAAGTGACGGGTGCTGCGGCGTGGAGCTTGGCGCAAGGTCCGGATGGGCCGAGAGATGTGAGTGTTGATACGGCGGGGTTGACGAATGATAGTCTTTTGAAGTGGAAGAAGGTTGCTGGGGCGGTAGGCTATGAGGTTTTGTGGAGGGGCACAGATGAAAGTACGTGGAGGGGAGTAATTGATGTTGGGGACGTGGAGAGTATGGTTGTGGAGATTAGTAAGGATAATGTTATTTTTGGGATCAGGAGCGTGGGCGCGAATGGATATAAGAGTCCGGCTGTTTTCCCGTTTCCTGGATAGGTCCGATAGGATATGGGTCAGGACAGAGGATCAAAGAAAGAGCTGTGGGATGTTGGAGATGGATCCGGCGTATGCGTAATGATATCCTTGAGAATGACGACTAAGAAGTGTTGTATGTACACATGCCAGGCTCACAAATATGTCTTTATTTATTGTTCGTCACTAGTTCAAGTCCACGTCAATTTAGCGAGAAGCGAGCGTTTGTTTATTCTTGGCTTGAATGAGCAGCTCAATTATTTAACGGCCGAGGCTAGGAGCAATCGTCTTCGGCGAACAAGAACATGGACAGCTTGTATTTCAAAGTCGTAAATCGATTACAAGAGTCGCAAAAGTAGTCTCAGGACATCCCATAAGTAACACTTAATGGCCACCCAATATTCTTGCATGACTTCTAAAATCTTAAGTAGTAGTGAGTTCACTATAAGTTCCGAATTACTTTGCCGGATATGAATCTCCTTAGCCTGGGCTATTCTACGTTGTGTTGGTAATCTTATCAGCTAATTCGTGTGGAAAAACAACACTTTTCACTTTTGATTATCAACACGCCTAGTCATGCCTCGTTTCTCCTCTGCTTTCTGCTACTCCAAAAGTCGTCAATTAGGGTATTCTCTACTCTCCCGATGCCATGCTAACTCATTCGTCTTTATACATTCATCTGCAAACAGATAAAGAGAGAAGTAATACGCGCTATATTCTGTGCACGCTATCTGTGTCTTGCACGCTATCTGTATCTAAGTACGCTCTGCTATCCTGTAGCTTCTCGTGAACTGTCCAACAATCATACCAAAAAAAACTCCCTCTCGCTATGCAATTACTATAGAGCGCTAATTCCAACATGAACAACATCCAAGCCTGACCACTCCGACCTTTCTCAGTGCTTCTTCTTTATCTTAACCTTAATAGAGCTCAAAGCCCCCACACTCTTCCACACACTATCCGAGACGCGAATGGGTAGTTTCCTACCCTTCAGTCTCTGATCAATTAACCACAGTCCAATTACAAACTCTTCTTTCTCTAATCTCCCGGATTTACTCCGATCCACAAGCTCATACACCTCTTCCAGTACATCGATATGTAACCTCGATCTTGAGAAAACATCTCTAACCACCACATTCGGTACTGTATTCTCATCTCTGTTTCCCAGCCCTGCAGAAGTAGGAAATAACCCCCGATTCGACGCCCAAACCGCCTCATATCTTTTCCGTTCCCGTTCCGTAATCGCATCCCTCCAACGTTTCCTATCGCCTTCATGATGTTTATTCGGATGTTTCTTCCCGAACGCTTTACTTTTCAATCGCCGCTGTGCACCTTCATCGATGTCTTCTTTCGATTTGGGTTTACGCATTGTTGTACGGAGGCCAGCAGGTTTAGCTGGGCTGGGGGTACGGGAAGGGTCGATTTCTTTGTGGAAGAGACCGCCGCGGTTGCTGCGTCTGGGAGGTGGTGGTGGGGGGTAGAGAGAGGAGGTGAAGGACTTCGAGGGTGAGGCTGCGCGGGAGGAGGCGAGAGAGGAGGCTACGATGGCGTTTGCGAGGGAGTCGATTGTTACGGAGGGTGCGGAGTGGTTGGAGTGGGATTGGGATTTGAGACGTCGGTTTTGCATGGCGAGTTCGGCGCGGAAGGAGAGTCGATTCTCGGAGGGCTGATACTCAGAGGGTTGGTAGTCGGATGCTGAGACGAAGGAGTCGTCTGAGTCAACATCGTCGTCTTCCGGTAGGGGCTCAACCTTTTTCGGTCCGGGCTTTGCTGGAGCTGGGCTGGATATTGGTGTTGTGGTGGATATTGAAGGTTTGCGTCCCGTAGGCGGAGGCTTACGAAATTCGGCTTCGCTAGACACGCTCTGTATTGTCTCCAAAGTAGGCTTGACATAATTCACGGGTGGCTTTTTCGGTTTTAGCACTGGTGGAGAGGGAGTCCTGTTTCGTATCGAAGCAGGAGAACCATTGATCTTAGGCGCCTTCGTCGGAGTGGCTGTAGCAGTCCTCCTAGCACTTGGCCGCTTAACGGTTGATGGAAAAGCAGCATTCTGCTCGAACATGCCTATCAAGGACGTCGTGGGAGGTATTGGAGTCGTGTCCAAAGCATGATCAGAACTACGCGAAGAATTGACACTTCTCACGGACGGCGTTCTAGGGCTCCCGGGCCTCCGCAGTTTCGCAGCAGACGATTCCTGTTGGCCAGTCACATTGGGACTCAATGAAGCAGAACGCGAGGCTGCAAGCGTGGCTGCTATGAAAGAAGCTGATCTCGCTTGATCTGTGTTCCCTCCTGCCCCTGGTGGCTGTAGGTAGCCTCCTCCGCCCCCATATTGGCTCCGTCTTTGCTGTACAAAATTCCGGTCCGAGCCTCCCGAAAATGTCCTACTGCCAACACTGGAGCCTGTGTTTTGTTGAACCAGCCGCTGGTCTCCCCCCATATCATCTTGCCTCGAAGCAATCAAGCTCCTGGCGTTCTGACGTAAGCCTCCGTCTCCAGCAGATCCCACTGAATTTGCCGCGGCCAACGCTCCATTGTTCCCGCTATAGTTGTGTATCTGAGGTTTCGATTTGACAGGTGGTTTGCCAAAGGCTAGGGAGGCACCTCTGAGAGCCGCACTTTGGTCTTTGGCTGTGATCGAGGAGCCTGGGCTTGGAGGGAGAGCGTTGCCAAGCCGTCTCTCTTTGGGGGTTGTTTTGTTCGAACTCATCGAGCCACGGTGATGGGATCGCGAGGAGTAGGCGCTCGTGATCGTGCCGGGTAGAGGGTAGCATAAGTATGGCGTCTCATGGGATTATGTTACTGCAAAGCTCTTTAAGTGATGTTGATAGTGGAGTTGAAGCCGTAAGAGTAGGGGTTGGAATGAAGGTGGATAAAATACCGCGAGGCTGAGTTGTCTTGGCAGGTCCAAGGTAGCCAGCCCAGCCTTACATACAGTAGTAAACAAGGATTTGTAAGCCCGACTATTTCATCTAAGGAATGCATCAACATGGCTATGAATCTGATTGTTCGGAATGAAAATCCAATTAATGTCCTCAACCAAGTGGCTTGCAGTGCTTCATTTTCTGTGGAACAAATCGCACTTCTGGCGAGGCTGATAGTCAGGAGACCCCTCCCCTCTATTGTCCGTAGTCTTCTGATATGCGATAGTCTATCGCGGCAGAAGAAACCACATCAGGAGATGCGTGATAACTGTCATGAGATGAATGAATATCTGGTTGACGGATTCATGCATGATATCGTCAGGTATTTGACTCCTCCATTTTCCTTCCCAGTCTGTTCGGACATGGTCGTATTTTTGAACGCCTGAATGCATGTGCACGAGCTTATTCTCCGAACGAAACTCTGCACCGTACTTTCTCCGACGCACGAGTTCATGTTCATTTTTGATCTTTTTAATTCTCTATCTATCAATCTCTTACTGCTATTTACAAACCTTTGCATCAATAATGCTAGGTAAACAAAGGAAAACAAAAGGCTGTGGTATCGCACCGCGAATCCTTCTCAACGCCTTTCAAAACAATCCAATGCATGCTATCCAATTTCCAATCAATACTCCAAGTCGCAATGCAAATGTTGATCTCCAAAAGAAAATGCAGCGCTATGCGTAAAATTCGTCTCTCTTCGTAAGGACCATCTAGGTTGTGTCGCATCTCTGCTATTGTGCTTCTTTCAAACCCCGCTTCCTTTGCCAGCCACCATGATTGGCATGTAATAGTGAAACGGCCAACATTTATTGTTGCCTTCGGCCCTACGGCCAACTCTACAAAACGTATGCGAGTATCTTCTTATCAATGGATAATTCTCGGATCAAGCCTCCGATGACGGAAGTATTAGAGTTTTGAATTCTTCATTGAACCCTTCGTGCATCATTCCCCCACACGTAACGGTCACGCCACACGTCAAACCTTCGCGCCCTGCCCGATCACCAGTTGGCGGTCAAGGATGCTCATATCGATTGACCATCTGGCATTTCGAATGACCATCTAGCGATTCGAGTCATAAAGTTGCCAAGTGTTCCCCTCCAAATTTGTCGTGCCGATATGTCTTCGTGTCCATTCAACTTATACCAACGCAAGGCCAATAAATAACGGCACAGTATGATCAAATCCTGAAGAGGAATGACTCAGGCACAGTCGTTCGGAAATCCGGACAGTGTAGCAGCACAAATTTTTGTGTCAATTTAGGCGATCTTCATCCTGGTCCTTGAGGCAGCAATGCATGCTGCAATGCTGACGGCACCACCCCTGATGATCCCAGCACAAAGTTTTTCCGATCATCTCCGGAAGCGACAATTGCTTGTCCTCCTTGGCAAATGATGATAGCTTGGACTTCCCCATTGTAACTTTCCAGGTTCGTCGTCAAATTTGCCAGGTTGCGCTGCATCGGCAGGAAATCACCCAGACGACCTGAGACGGACCCTGATTTTCCATTACAAATGAAAAGCGGGCGGCTCCGCCGAAGCGAAGTGGGCTGCTGCTCGAACCGAGCCCGAGCCTTCCCAGCTTCCTGATGGGATTTGCACCGTAGTAGAGGGGGGCCGCAAATTCTTCTGGAAGCCCGGCAGATAATAAATTGTGGATTGATCCGAGGTCCCAAAGAGGCTGGTGGGTGTTTCGCGAATCTCGATACGTAATGTTGAAGATGGTCCCGGCAAGTTCCAGCACCATGTGCGTCTATGATCGTGTGCAACCTTCAAATCCAGGTCCCGGTTGGTTCCTGGATCAAACTGTAACAGCGATCCACCTGGCTGGAACTCCATTTTCAGAGACTTCATAGGGCTTCGTCGGTGGTATCCTCGGTGGCAATGCCCATCGTGCTCTCCCAGGCTTTTGGTCATCCAATTTGCCTTTTTTGCGCATAAGCATTTCCATTACAGCCACCCTAATAAAATCGCTGTTCTCGCGCATGTCCCTCTGTCGTGCCAGTGGCCCAGCGGAGACCTCGGCTACATCTTCCGTAGTAGGCAGAGTTCGTCGGCTGATTACTGTGGGTGTTGTGCCTCTGGATGGGCGAGATACCCTGTAGGTCTGCATCTGTATCGAAGCGGTGCAAGTCGTGGACTTCATAGTCTGCGTGTGTGATTGTGTGACATGAGCTTCAATCGGAGCATTGGTCGTTGGATTGAGATATCGGCGAAGTGCCGGTGTAGGCGTATCTTCAAGCCGAGGAGGCATTCGCTCATCTGTAAATGGTACATGAGGGTCGATAGAAATGATAGATCTTGTAAGGAAATCATCGGGCGTGATCATGGGTGTCGTAAGGTTGGAGAATGATCTTGCGGCAGACCTCAAAGCTTTCAGTGACGCTGTCAAATTTGACTTGAATGCTGATTTGTGCCGAGGCACTTCCATTTGTGCAAGATTTTCTTCCTCTTTCTCTGGCGATTTCTGAAAGACGCGGAAGTCAAGTTCGTCCACATCAACTTCAGATAAAGGGTGATTCTCCGAAGTTGACGAGAGCGGTAATGATTGCACCCTCTTGGGCGGGTTAAACCTCCTACTGCGAGAGCCAGAACCCGGAGTAAAAACCGAAGTGAAGGATGGAGAGGCTCCAGAGACAGATTCTTCGTCGTCCAAAGATGGCATGGAATCACAAGACAGTGTCCTTATTGAGATAACGGATTCGCGACCAGTCTCGCTCTGGGAAACTTCATCTTCCTCATCTGGCGGCGAAAGTAGCAAATCCAAGGGGCTTTTTCCCAAGGACATGCCAAACTCCTTCTCTGACGCCCCGGTGTGTCTCAGTATTGCATCCACAGTCAGTTGTTGACCTGCACCACCGCTCCTGCGCTTAAGACTGCCGCTTTTCTGTGGTGGTATTGACGTGATGGCCAGGAGAGCTGCGACTGAAGGTGGGAGCGCATCGGGCGAATGAACATTCCGCGACCTCCTTTGCGAACGCCCTGGTTCCCTTTTCTCGTTTACACGTTGTGATCTTTTTCGGTCGTGTGTCTTATCGTGCTGTCCTCGTAATGGAATCACAACAGGAGAAGAAGGGGTGGTCGGTCTGGTACTCTCGGTCGAGGTCGTTGTTGAAGACATTTTTCTTGTATTGCGCTTCGCAGGAGGTTTGTTCTGTCCTTCTGAACGTTCATGTTTGGATTCCTTTATTTTGAGAGAAGGTGAGGCCGAAGGTGGTGCTCGTGTGAAGAGGAAACTGCGAGGTTGAAGCATGGCGAAGGAAGGGAAGGGTACCCCTCGGACGAGCTAAGGGAAACCTATTACCAAATGGAAACGGCACAAACGAAATCCTCAAGTCCCGACCCAATTTCTTTTGTTAAATCCGATTTCGCTAGTTTGTTATGGATATAATCCCAAGTGGTAGAGTTCTTATCGGGAGCAGGCGCCTTCTTGATCAAGCAGTTCGAGACAGAGCTGTGTCTGATGGTTATGATGAATCATATCTCTGTCCGAAACTACTGGTGGGAGAACATGTGCCTTTGTCTATAAGAGAGAGAGTTGATAATAAGTATGTTTTTAATAGAATACTGAAACGAGGGCTGCAAGATTGATGTGTTGTGTTCAAGCACTGTAGAAGTGTGAGTGAGTGAGAGATCGTTGTAAGCAGGACAGGCAAGGGACCGAGAGGGATGATAAGGTTGATGATGGGTGTGTGGAATGGAGACGTAGCGCAGCCTTGTATGGCACCGCAGCACAGGACAGGACTGGACTGGACGTGACTTGACAGGGGACCCGATGTGACCGAACAGATAAGAGTCTGGTGGAGCGACACGCGACACTGTGGCCGTGTTATTGGTGCCGAAAGAGGCTTAGAAACACGCTGGGAATGCTATGGCCTGACTCGCTATCGAGTGTCCTTATCTGACCCTAAATTGACTTTCAAGGGACTTATTTATACATGAATGTCATACCATACCATACCTACCTAGGTGTCATTCCAGAAGACTTCTGCACTTTGGAAGCTCCGTCTCGGCACTACTGTACAGAGACAGAGTACGAAGAATAGGGGTATTGCTACCCGAAATTCGGTTATCGCAGAGACCTCAACAACAACTTCTTCTATCTTGAAAGTTTAATCATAGCACAAACTCTGTACTCAAGATAGGTAAGCATTATGGTGTCCTCAAAAGGAAAGAAAACCCCCGTCGTATACGGAGCAGGCAGGCAAGCAGGCAGCCAGGCAGGTGTACAGCTCAGCCCGCGGCGACAGGGCGTTGATTACGAAGTAACTCATCTATTTACCTAGGTATCTGTCTCTGTCTTGCCCTGGCTTGGCTGGACTACGGAGAACGGAGACCTCACCACGGCTCCAGCTTTCAACCTCCGCCTCCTTGACGTGGCCCGAATTATTGCCCCGGACCGATGCGGTCCACCGGCGTGGTGTTACCGTGGGGGCAAGGTATTGTGTTACATGATGTCTCAGCTATCCAGCAAGGCTCAATTCTGAGATGGCTTGCTCAAGATAAAACTTGTAAATCTTTCAAGCAAGAACACCTCACCTGCCTTACCTAGCCACCACGCCCGCAAGCGTGCAACAAAGTGTCCTGAACATGACGATGCTTGGCATCGTCCTCACTTGCATGTTGCATCCCGCTACCGAAGTACTTGCTTTCTCCATCTAGCGCGGCTTCTAAGTGATCCAGTCACAGATCGTGGATTTATATCACTTGCTATAATAGGTAAGCCTCTGTCCGTTTGCTGTTACTCTAATTTCGGCCAAGCTATGATCCTTAATCAATTGGCCGGCGGAAGTGCCTAGCGTTTACTGTACTTAAAGGCCTATACTCGTTCATTTGAGATGAGGCTGGCAAAGCAAGCCTTTTCGTGCTCTCCACATCTAGCTTGCTTGCATATGGAGAATGCAACTCAATGCATCAGTACTTGCAGGTTTCTTGTGGCAAATTCTCTCTCTTTGCGTCTACTTTGCTTTTGTATTCATTTCTGAGGATCCTCTGGTATCCACATTCGGTCGAAGGATCTCACCGCTGGCTTTGTTCCATTCAAGTTTCTCTTGGCCTTTCTAAAGACTGCAAGTTGCAGTGAAAATCTAGGACATCTCAAACGGCGATCCGCTATTGTGTATTAAGCTGCTGAAGAGGGCAAGTCGTTCATAGGTGCCTAGCTACTCCGTAGTCGGGAGATGCGCTCAGTAGTGCAATGCGGAGAAGATAACACTAAAAAGAATTGGATCCGCTATGAGTCCGTCTCGAAATGTGCTTGGCATACACTTGCGTTTGCCTATCGCTCCAGTGAGCTAGTGATACTTCATATCGGCATTTGAAAAGCTACTAAGTACATCAGATACGAGTAGTCTAACGCTCGTCATGGTGCTAGCAAGAGTTTGCTGCTAAACAAGAGGTTGCTACCAGCTTAGGCTTCAAGGAGGTGTTTCCGGCACTCGCATCCTTCAATCAAACAGCCTTCCGGATTCCAGCGAACAATCCTGCCTACCTACATCATCGCACACGAATCAAGATTACAAGCGACGAAATCGATCGACTTTGCAGTCAAAAAAGCCAGCTGCAGTTCGCCGTTTTCATGCAACTCTTATCTATGACCTGTCAGATCTTGCTGGAGTTTACCCTATCGGGGTTTGTCCGGTAAGTTAGAGTTTGAGTAGTGGCTGCTCGGTCAGTGGGGAGGCGGGGTACACGTGGACAGAGTGATTGCCTATTTGGGCTTTTATCACAGCCTCCGTCCTTTGATTTTCACCCGTAGACAAAGGTAGACATGAAGGAAAGAAAGAAGCAACCAATGGAAACCGAAGAATGTCGCTGTATCCGGGCTCGATCGCGCTGCTGAAACGCCTGCTGAGTATTAATCAGGTCAAGATTACCTGAGAGCCTTCACGTGGCCTTCTGAAATCCAAATTTATCTGTGACATTGCTTCTGCTAAACTCGGACTGTGGAATTCTGTCTCGTTGACAGATGACGAAATTCCAATCTAGATTCTTATTTGCATCATATGGGTGTTCTAGAGTTGGTCCAGAGTCTGGCGATGTACGGTTCAAGGTATAGCAGCCATGTCCAGATGTATCCAGAGGAACTTGTAGGCATAAGCAATCATTACGCTTGTCTTACTCTTACAAACTTCGGTACTTTTTCACGAGTAGTGCGAGAGAAGTCTTTCTCGCTGCCTTATATGTAGCAGATATGACGAAGAAATCGATTCCGGGTGACGCTGAAGTAGAAAATTGTAAAGCTATATATCGCTGGGAAGGATAAGCTAAGTATAGCGTAGCTTACATGGCTAGCACTGGATTCCAAAGAACACCTACATGGAGATTAAATCGTTCTTTAAATGACCAAGCAATTTACTGGTAGACCTGCCGTCCAAAGGAGGCCAAAAGCAGTAAGATTGTGACAACACAGGTGGCAGTACTATTCCTATGACAACGTTCAATATTGAGAATATGTGACTGGGTCGAGGTCGGCTCGGATTCGTTGCATCTGTTTGGAAATCTGCAGGTCGAGACTATTGTGCGTAGAGCACAGGTGACAACGATCAGACAAGAGAGAAATTGGACAATGTCTATCAATCACTGATATCCTAAGTGCACATTTCGGGTTCACGCTATGTGAGTTGATGTGCTGTCAGAGTATCATGATGTACGTTTGACTAATCTGAAATTTACTCGACAGTTACCTATGTACTGGTTTGTAAAAAGCACGTGGTAACACAAGATGATTCTATGTTATAAATAGATTTCAAACCCCGTGTAAGGCTGGCACTTCGGGATACCTCAGCACATCTCGAAAATCCTTTGAACCTGTATCTATAGCTCAGAGTCAAGATCCATCTTGTATCGTCGCTGCAAATCCCTATCATGGAGCTCTCTTCAAGTCGTCAAATTGTCGATGGTGATGATCGAGTGCCAAATTTCGACACATGCCTCACATGCTACAACCTCGATACAAGATTGTTACATCGGCAATACCCCAGGGCCTCATATGAAGATGGATATTTCATATTGAAAATGCATCCAGACAAGCTTCGAGAATCGTCAGAGAAAGGTTGTCCAGCATGCCAGGTGCTATTGAAAGGGATCTGGACTCACTACGAACTTTACGTCCAAGCCCTCATAGATGCCCACGATCCGCCAGGAATCCAAAGCATATATCTGGACTTCTACACTGGGCATGGTCTCGAAGCGTATATCTCACTTCCAGACGACCATTGGGGTATGCATGTGGAATTCTACACCGCAAGAGGTATGAAATCTTCCTTACTTTTCGAATCCGGTTCTGATTAGCACTCGTAGAGGATATTCCTTTGTGGCCAGCATTTGGCCCAGGCAATAGCGTCCCTAGACTATTAGATTTGGATATTTGCATCAATACGCTGAAACCGTGGCTTTCGGCCTGCCTCATTGAGCATCCTGAATGCCAGTCAACAGGATCTTTTCAGCTTCCAGGCAGGCTTCTAGATATCGCTACCTTTGGTCAAGGGTATATCAGACTAGTTGAAACTTCTCCAACGGATAAGGTTCAGTACATTGCACTCAGCCATCGCTGGGGGAAGGCGCAGGCAATGGTCACAACAACAGACAACTTCGATTCTCACACCGATCGAATACCAATAGAGCAGCTTCCAAAAACCTTTCGAGAAGCGGCTATAATAGCGTTCCGGCTCGATATCAGATATCTGTGGATCGACTCTTTGTGTATCATTCAAGGCGACATTAACGATTGGGAAGTTGAATCTAAAAAAATGGCGGGAGTCTATGGCGGGTCGTACCTCACGATTGCGGTACTTCACTCTTTCGACAATAATGGAGGATGCTTTCACCAACGTTGTGTTTGTAGCAGTAATGATGTTCTTGTGGAGTCTGACCGGTCGACTGACTCCATACCTATTACTGCTCGTCGAAGAGATATTCATTCCACTGTTATGACTCGCTTTAAGCATGAAACCCCACACGACGCTCATTACGAGAGGGAGTTAGATTATGGAGCAGCATATGTAACGCCTTTGAGTACACGGGGCTGGGCCCTACAAGAGCGACTTCTATCACCACGGACTCTCTCGATTCACCCCGAGGAACTCATATGGGATTGCAATGTGTTGGGAAATTGTGAGTGTGGAAGTATCCGCGCAACTGCGTCCTATGTATTCAAGGGAAGGTTGAAGCAAAGAATGCGACCCGAGAACAATAGCACGCCCGAGAAAGCGGTAGTCAACTGGAGATATATCATCACGGCATACTCAAAACTAGAGCTGACAATTTCAAGCGATGCTCTCCCAGCATTATCTGGATTGGCTACTCACTTCGCAAAGTTTATGCGGGGCACCTATGTCGCCGGTCTCTGGAGTGACGACTTCCCACGGTCTTTGTTGTGGGCCTGTCGACAGGTGACAGAATTGAATCCGATAGGTATTGAGGAGCCCTCGTGGTCATGGATATCTGCATTGCCTGGAGTTGGGCCTCAGGGGATATGGTACGAGGACCATATTGGAATCTCCTCCATCGATCCTTGTTTCAAATTTTTATCATTCATATCATTGAACCCATCACCATTGGAAAGTGATAGAGGCGAGATGCTTCGTATATCTGGCCGGATGGTCACCACAACATATCGACCTGACTCCGATCAAGATGGCTTCAATCCCAGACTTCACCTACGCGACCATATTTCCAATGCTTTTTACGCCGTCCATGCTCTAAACATTGGCGAGCCTTTGTACTGCCTAGTGGTCACGAGTATCAGCACTGTACCCTGGATCCGGCGATGGGCTTTAGTTCTGAAAGATTGCAAGGATCGAGAAGGAGTATATTTACGCGTGGGAGTGTTGGAGTTTGAGACGTCCTCTCCGATTGGCGAGAGATTCGTTGAAGCAGACATTGCGACAGTTGATGTTGCCTAAAGAGACTCATAGGGCCGAGGTTCCGCAGAGAACAGTCTTGAGACTGGCACATTCAAGTAATGATATCTTGCAAGCAAGCGTGCACGAGGTTCAAGGAAGTTCATGGTGTAGTGGTCGAGGGATTATCAATTCTTGTACGAAAGGAACATGGGGACACGAGAAGAAAAAGGTGACCAAATTTGATCAAGAGACCGGCGATACGGGGTCTAATATCTGGAGATATCTCCAGACTTGGCTAGATTTACCTGGTAGCATTACTAGTATCTTTGCTTACTCATCTTTATAACGTCCGGTACTTCTCATGCTCCGACTAGTGTCCCTGGCATCAATTTGAAGACGAAATTGGAAAATTTGTGCATATAATCGGAGCAAGAAGTCTGCATGGCGAGCTAAGGAGGGTAATGACAGTTGTGGTAATATCACTGATTCACAGCATGACAGAACCGGTAATTGGTGACTTTTGAGGCCATCTCTTTCGGCTCGGAAAATAGTCAAGCTGGTGGTCTGTCCTGCGACGCTTTGACAGGCCCAACAGAATTTATCATCAATATTACACTTACTTCATACTTTATTTTCCTTGGAACCACTTATATGCAGACAGAAATATCAGTATTCAAGAACCATCCATCACTTGAGTGGGATGCCTATACATGGCATTTATATTCGCAGGTGTATAGAAGGCTATTCATTTTCGAGTACAAAGGTTGAAAGGAGGAAAAGATTGGATGACCGCAGAGAAAATGCTGGAGATCGGTTTCAAATACTCAAAGCAGTCGCATTTACATGCAAGCGGATTATGGCACGAAGGATGGAAGGGAGCAATGCTACCACCGTGCATGGAAGTCAATCATATGAAAGAGCAAGGGATATGGAGCAAGGGATATGAAGTCACTGAAGTGATCGCCAGACATGAGTGAGCGCCACATTGATTGGATATGTAAGATAAGGCCATAGTAAGACGTTAAGCCTGAAGACTGAGCCCATTTGTCTAAGACGAACGAGAAATGGCCAGGTACCTTTCGAGGTTACAGACTCGATAACAAAGTCTCAAATGTGTCTCTATACATTCCCCAGAGTGATCCTTTCATAACTAGTGGTCTGTCGAATTCGAATATGAATGACGACTTGATCAAGAAGTCCTAAATCGCTTCGCATAAGATGGGTAATGCTTTGACTGAGGTGTAAATAAACGGGAGGCAAAAACTCGCTTAGCCATCCTCAGCCAAGTTAGCGTCGCCCCACCAGTCACGAGATTTCGTGCTCTTAGCGTGTCTCTGCCTACAGATCACGACCTCCATCTTTCCACATGGCTCATCTCGACGCGCTCTCATCTCCATGGTCATTCCGCTGCCTCTCGGTCCAGAACAATCTCTCACAATGCCCAGTCAAATCAGCCGAGTAAAAGGATCGGACGAGGATGCTCTTGCTGATCATGAGCTCCAATATGGACACGGGCCAACAACCGAGGAGGAGTTAGATGAGAAGTAAGTCACCCGCATTGAACGCGATCACACAGCTTATTCTACAAGGTATCCTGGCCGCCCAAAAAATCACTCTAAAACATTGCCATTTCATGAGCTCTTCACGACCCTGTTCAACCCGCTAAATGAGAACAAGGCTAAGCCGAGCGGCCCGCACGCTGCTCGGAAGAAAGGTCCTGGATCAAAGAATCTTAGTCCTCATGAAATGCGCAGGAGCATTATCGAGCGCTTTGTGTCGAGATGGCGGACTCAGGTCGGAAACGATTTCTACCCCGCAGTCCGCCTCATCTTGCCTGAGAAGGACCGTGACCGTGCAATGTACGGTCTAAAGGAGAAAGCAATCGGGAAACTCATTGTCAAGATGTTGAAAATCAACAAGCAGTCGGAAGATGCTTTGAGTCTTTCTAATTGGAAGGACGTACGCGGTGGTAGTAAGTCGGCAGGAGACTTTGCCGGTAGATGCTACGATGTATTGGTGAAGCGAGCTATGAGAAGTCATGTTGGTGATATGAGGATCGCTGAGGTCAACTCACTGCTAGACAAGCTTTCTGCCGTATCAAAAGAGGAAGATCAGCTACCCATTTTCAACACATTCTACAACAGAATGAATGCTGATGAGTTGATGTGGTTGATTCGTATCATTCTTCGACAGATGAAGGTTGGAGCTTCAGAGAGGACTATCCTTGATGTGAGTATTTCCTCTGTTGTTGCAAGCGACTTGCTAATTCTGGAACAGATTTGGCATCCAGACGGTGAAGCTCTCTTCAATGTTTCATCAAGCCTTCGGCGTGTCTGCTGGGAACTGGTAAATCCAGATATTCGTATCGATGAGGAAACAAGAGGCATCACACTCATGGAATGTTTTAAACCTCAGCTTGCTCAGTTTCAATCACACTCCTTCACTAAGATGATTGAAAAGATGGGTCTTGACGAGACTGAGAAAGAACATGTAGGTGAATTTTGGATCGAAGAGAAACTTGATGGCGAACGCATGCAGATGCATATGGAGGAAGACAGTCATGGCAATCGAAGATATGCCTGGTGGTCTCGAAACGGCAAAGACTACAGTTACCTGTACGGGACTAGCGCTGATGACGAGGGTTCGGCTTTGACAAGACATTTCGCTGATGCATTTGACGAAGGAGTTGAGAACATCATCTTGGATGGCGAGATGATTACTTGGGACGTTGCTACAGATGTGATGGTAGGATTCGGGACATTGAAAACTGCTGCGTTGGCCGAGGGACGAAATGGATTTCAAGAGAATACTGGTATTCGGCCCTTGTTTAGAGTATTCGATTGCCTTTATCTAAACGGAAAACAACTCACGCCATACACCTTACGAGATAGACGATCTGCTCTCGAATCTGCTGTCAAGAATGTTCATCGTCGGATCGAGAAACATCATTACACACCAGCACACGACGCGGCTGACATTGAACCCCACTTGCGGCAAGTTGTTGCTGAAGCATCGGAGGGCCTGGTTCTGAAGAAGCCTTCGTCTGTATACCGACTGAATGATCGGAACAACGAGTGGATGAAAGTCAAGCCTGAGTATATGACAGAGTTTGGTGAGTCCCTCGATTGCGTTGTTATTGGTGGCTACTATGGATCTGGCCGCAGGGGCGGGGCTTTATCATCATTCCTATGTGGACTGCGAGTAAATCAGAACCATATAACAAGTGGTAAGTCACGCAGTCAGGTGATCTCTTCCATTGCTAATTTTTTCTATTTCAGGTGCAAACCCAATGAAATGCTATTCTTTCTGTAAAGTCGGAGGGGGCTTCAGAGCTGAAGACTATGCCAAGATGCGGCATCTTACTGATGGCAAATGGAACGACTGGGATCCAAAGAAACCTCCCAAGGATCTAATTGTCCTCGGTGGAGGAGATCGACAGTACGAGCGTCCAGATGTATGGATCGAACCATGTAATTCTGTCGTTCTTGAAGTCAAAGCCGCATCCGTCGGAGCCTCCGACCAATTCGGGACCAAGTTTACTCTACGATTTCCACGGTTCCGCAGGATAAAGGACGACAAAAGCTGGGACCAAGCTCTCTCCTTAGAAGAATTCGATGAGCTGAAAGAGAGAGTCGAAGCCGAGTCTAAAGGCAAGGAATTCAAAGTCGAGAATAGGAGAATGGCGAAGAGATTGAAGAAAGCAATCGTTATTGCCGGAAACGACAGTAAAGTCAAAACACCATACGCAGGCCCCAAAACCAAGATCTTTGAGGGATTGGACTTTTGTGTAATGACTGAAATGCTGCACCCTACGAAGAAATCTAAAGCAGAGGTCGAACAAGCAATCAAGCTCAATGGAGGCAGTATCTTTCAGAGCGTGACAGCTAGAGAAGGCATAATCTGTATTGGAGATAAGAAGGTGATTAAGGTTGCTAGTCTGATTAAGAAGGACGAAACCAACATACTGAAACCTGCTTGGGTCTTCGATGCTCTGAAACAAGCGGAGGTTGATGGGCCAGATCCGTCCCCGTACTTACTTCCCTTCGAGCCCAATCATCTGTTTCACATGCTGGATTCTTCTCAAGAAGGATTCCATGACAATGTGGATGTCTATGGGGATAGTTATGCCAGGGATACTGATGTGAAGGAGCTGAAGGTACTTATAGATGACATGATCCGTCCTAAGAACTCTACTTTCTCGGCGGACGAGTTTCTCACACAGCTTGAAGAACATGGCAGGGGACTCGGGGAGACGCTTGGCTCCATGTGCAGAGGATGCGTGGTGCGACTTGTCTCGTCGGTTCAGGGGGATGAAGATCAGAATATCGATGTTTTGATTGCAAAGAACCGATTTCTGTTCTCCGGTGGCAGGATTGCTGAGAGTGATGAGGATGAAGAGATCACGCACTTTGTTATGGTGAACGAAGACCGTGATCTCATTAAGAAGGTACGGCAGAGAGTCTCGATGTTGGCTAAGATACCGAGGATAGTGGGAATGAAGTGGCTGCAGGACAGCTGGGAAGAGAAGACGTTGATGGACGAGGAGAGATATGTTGTATGATTCAAGATGTGGATAGTGCTAGGATTAATGTTATTTGAGCAAGTTCTGAGCAAGAAGCTCTTACGAACGACATCATCATCTATCCAACGACTTGATGAAACCCATTATATGTGCAGAAGCGAAAGTACATCTCGCCACCAACGCCAATACCCAACCACCATAAAGACCTCTAAATCCGACGCCATTGCGTAGTAGACATGTTTCCCATTTCAGAAACTCCTCTCTACAAATAATAATCA
>JACBAH010006956.1:0-18009 GCA_014282315.1 Neospermospora avenae | reverse complement strand
TACCAAAACCCAATGACCGAAGTTTGGCCGAGCTGTGACAGTTTTGCTTGCCTGTGACATTCGCTTTCCCCGACAGTAAGCGAGCCCCGAGCGAAACTGGAGGTGGGCCGGCTAGTATCCATCGACAGCTGAAACTCTAGATCCAATAGCTGAACTGAGGGCTAGACACCGCGCCTGAACTTGGAACACCTGCCGAAACTTGGAAAATACCCAGTTGGCATGTGATTTATGGATAACATCATTCACATTGGAAGGATCTTACTTGCACGTATAGTCATTTCCCAACTCTAGATAGCTTTGCAAAAGATTTACATGTATACTTGGGTAAATGAGATATTTAGATTGTCCTTGGCGCCAAGCAAATGTTGATAAGCCAGTGCTTGTAAGCGAGCGTTAAAGGGTGTTCAAGGCTGTCACGGGAGAAGGATGGAATCCTTTCTTAACAAAAGCATCTAGGCATGGAATGTTATGATTGCTATCAGCTTCTGCTCTGTCTTGCCTTATGCATAGTCTGCTTTGTAGCTGTTGTTGGTAACTAAGAAGAAAGCCGTTTCATTGTGTGCAGTTGCTTTATTTACTCAAGCAAATTCGGTCAATTAAGCGAGTTTGGAAATAGACTGTCATAAGACTTCCTGTTTAGTCCACAGTGAAGCGTTCGACACCTTGACATTCGAATACGATCAGTAGTACACAATCATCCATTCCGATTTTCGATTGTTTGAATATGTCGCATCCGTATCGATCGATGACGGTTCATCGCTCTCGACTTGTTGGAACTTCACGCCGAGGACTAACTCTTCTTTCGTAGCTAGAGACCTTATAATTAAATGAATCTTGACGTCTATAGATGATTTCATTCTACTCCCAGCGGCGCTTGCGTGATTCGGTGCCGCTCTTCCCATGCTTAAGTAGAGGTACGAGAGCCGAATATACGAAAAAAGAAAAGCTTGGGCAGCTCCTTAAGAATAGTTTTAATTACAAAAGCCGTCATCGTTTTCTTCATCAGAGATGAAGTATCCAAGCAAGTCACTTAAACTTGGTACACTTAAGCCCTGACTCGAGTCTCCTCATATTCTCATGATTTCTCCCGTCGTCTTCTCGGGGAGTACTAGCTTCTGGAACTCTATAACGATAATGTTCGTCGTTTGACCCCGTATCTGGCTCCCATCGTCTTTTAAGACCAAAGTCAGACCAGAAGCTACCTTTTCAATGTTCGACGGCAATCCAAGCTCAAAGGGATATTCGGATGTACCTAAAGGCTTCTCATTCACATGAGACTTCGTGTAACTTACAGAAACTCCTGGTAATGGTGTCGTGCTCCTAGTGGTTTAGTTGCTAGACTTCACCACTTCCTTCCCATACTTCCCTGTATCTTGTTTCAGTATAAAAGTGCTGTCTTCCCGAGTCTCTTGCGTGATTCGATTGATAGTAGAGGTAATTTCGGCGTCACTATTTCTCAACGTCGCATTTCGAGCTGCCAATGGCCATGTGAGAAGTTCGACAGGCTTCCCAAGAGCCTTCGTCATATTCTCAATGATTTGCTGAAATCGTATGATGTACGCAGAGCCAGTTCCGGAATAGCCTGAGATAATGTGACCATACACAGCTCCTGTCCCGGCATCGCAGAACCATGATCTATAATCGCCGTCTTCTAAGAATTTTCAGTATAATTCCTACTCAGTTCCAGATCGGAATCTTACAGGAATGACCCTCGTCTAGGTTCATCGCTAATAAGTTTTGAGACCCTTTCTGTCCAGCGTAGCACACCTGAGAGACTTCCCCGAACAACGCCCCCGAAACCTGTGCAAGATATGACTTTGGTGTCCTGATATTGACTGGCAATTGAATCTGGATATATGACTCTGTGCCCGACGAAAATATTATTATACCTGTTTACCTTTATTCGCGGGTATTAGAGCAGCTCGGGGTATCCGATTTTGATCAAAGCCTAATCATGACTTTCTCTCGGGTCTGATATAGCGAAGAGTGTTCCATATTTCTCTCGTGAGTCCTGTATGCTATGCTAAAAAGTATGATATCTCAGAGACGCCTGGACTGATGCGGAAGATGACAGCTCACCAATTTGTTCTGCAGCCTCAAGACTTGATATGCCTGTTGAATTAAAGCTCGAATTGGAAGCTAGAGACTTCCGTCCGGGTTCACTAGCAACAGGATTAGCTGTATCATGAGATCGGACCGAGCCAGAAGACATACTAGCTACCAGTCGTCAGCGGGGAGACGAAAGTACAGTTTATAGTTTATAATTATCTTGACTGGTTATTTCAGCCAGATCATCTTCGTCGTCCGAACTGTCAACAGCATCACGGTCCTTGAAGAACGCGACATCGTTATTATCCGAATCTACCACTTCGACTTCATTTCTCGAACGAAAAGTATGGCCAGCCGTGACTCCATACTTTTCTTTTTCGATACAGACGAGCTCGCCAATTGTCGCTTTTCGCAAAGGCGCTCCATTGCCGAAGCGAACCACGACAGAAGTTCCACATGTTCGAATGGTCCATTCAAATAAACCCCGACTAGCGACACCATTGCATCTGCATCGTCTTCCAGGGCCAGTAATTTAGGCACCTTTGAGCAATCCGCCATTCTGATCTCAGGATAGAGTTCTAGAATCGAGTCGTCTCGCACAAGCTCCATTGCTCTCTGTCGACACGCCTTGATCTTGTGCCGAAAGAGGATCGTCGGCATAGAGCTTTTTAGTTTTCGACCGACAAAAGATATCTCTACTAAAAGGCTTGAACACTCAGGGCCGAGATGCTCATGCTCGTCGGACAATAGGGTCTTGATGGGACAGAGATCTTTTCCATATATCATGGGCAGAGCTTTTTTCTTCGAGATGCCAAAGCTTGACACGCTTAAGGAAGAGGGCGTCCACGTAAATAAAGTACACCAGCATAGGTGTCGTCAGCCAATTATGGCTTGCTCCAGCTGCCCTGAGACATGATTGGTATCAAGCACCGAGACACCTCTTAAGACTTAAGTTAGTGTTATGTGAACCGAATCAAGAAGTAAGCGAGTACTAGAGCTTGCGTAGGTACCTAACTTCGCATTACCATTGAGGCTCGACTGTTCGCTAAAAAAGATTGCTCTAATGTCAAGAATAAGAATATGAAATCATAAGAAAGCCCCGTGATCCTTACTCAGCAGAAAAGAAACGAATGCTCATATGCCTGTTGTCTCTCGATCAAATGAGATCCTGCCGAAGTGTTTAATGCTCCAATTTTCAAACCAAAGCGTTTGACATGAAGTCAATAACCAATCTATACCAGGCATCAACAATTTCGATGGGCCATTATCAACTTCTTGTAAACTGAGAATGTTGACGATGTGACAATATTTGAGAACCAAGAAGATAAGCATATATGCTGACTACATGTTCCTCAAATATTCTTAGCAAGTCTTTATTCCCGATCAACGTACAGGATCCGCTCCACAACGGACTACTGGATTTTCAGAGATATTGCAAACTAGATTTTCAAACCTCAAGTATCCTCTTCAAGTCGAAAGCCAATATCTCAAGTATGTCACTCACATCCTAACCCCAATCAAGCGCCCAGCCGAAAGCTCATCGTTGTCAAAGGTTCAAAAGTAGTAGCGTAATAGCACGACCTCATCGCCCTTGATATAAATAGTAGGTCTTGATGAAGCTAATCTCAGGTCCCTTGAGGTCAACTCGCACCATCAGTCACTGCACTAAATGCACGACTTATAATCCCAAGAATTACTACCCATGTTCGGATTCGCTTGGGAGCATTCATCCGTGACATCGCCGATATCGTGGAGTTTGAAGGATCACTCCTTACGGTGACAGTCCTACTCCAGTCAATGTGACTTGATGACCCAGACGAGCATCTGGCCGCATGGATTCTTTCTTTTGAGATAGCTAGGGGCCGAACTATTGACTGAATGCGAAGCAAGATAGGGTTTGACCAAGTGAAAAGTGCGCTCAGCGCTCAAGTACATCTAATAGATGCAATTATGAGGTATATCTGTGTACTCAACAAGCAGAACGAGAAGCGTTCCAACACATTCTGTTCATTGAAACTATTGCACGCCATGGAATTCGGCCATAGGATACCAGAAAACCTCGAAGGTATATGAGACAATGATGAAAAAGGACATGATCATTAAATTCTCATCATAAATTCCATCAAATGGTCAATAAATCAACCAACATTATATCATCATGGGTATATATAATCTCGCAATCCAAGCAAATCCAATACCAGAAGCCGAACATAATCAACAGGCCCCTACGCAACCACAAAATTAAGGGATGGCATTCAACTCCTCCCTCTGCCTCAAATACTTCTTCGCCAACTCATCTCCCCCTACAGCAGAAAGTTCCATCCAGTGATATGCAACACACATCGTCGCCGGATCGCTCCTCTCTCTATCCCTCTCCTCCTTTCCCGCGCTCCCGCCGCCACCATGCATCTCCATAACCTGCGCTTTGAATATCTCTCTCGGCTTACTCAACGGAGCAGTGACTCTCTCCACCAACTCAGGATGAGTAAGATAGAAGATAGCAAGTTCGCGCTCAGCGACTGGGTCGCCTTCCTTGGCGGTAATCTTCCACATCGTAGCTGCTTCTCGCATACTGTATTTCATGAGCTCGCCACTGGCGGTCGTGTGAGTTGATGCGTTGGTGGGGGCTGAGAAGGTGGTCTTGCGCGTTTGTGTGTAGTGGACTACGACCTCGTCTGCAATCTCGATCATAGTTCGGCAGACATCTTGCTTGAGTCCCAAGGCAGCGAGTCCTGCATCCCAGAAAGCTTTACCGCGTTCTGTCTTGTCGAGCACGGATGCTGGGACAAAGGAGGCGATGAATTGAAGGTCACGGAAGAGTGTCTTGGGTCGGATCTCGGCGTCGCGGAACAGATCTTGGAGAACATCAACTATCATATCTGTGCTTGCTGGGTTTGCGACCGATCGATCGTTGCCTCGTACAGGTGCAGAATTCTCGACCTCTACAAAGGTGTGAGATCGTCGTTCTCTACAATTTCCAATCGTCTCTTCGAGGTTCTTGGCTTGTGGTGTAACAGCCGCCGAATCGGTGTGTCCAAATGCATTGATGTGTTGGACTTCTGGTGATTGGGGAGCAGCAGTCATTGGTTCTTGACGAAGGCGTGGTCGACGAGGAGCTGCAGGTGTTAGGTATGCGATAATGAGATGCTCTAACTCAAACAACGCGTTCAACTTGGAGTATGGATTGGGATGGACTGAGAACATGCGCAACAGGCGTAGGAAAGCCTTTCGGTATGGGAAATCTGGAGAATCGAGGTCCTTGGAACCAGTTTTTCGGTGACCTAATCCAATGTGCTCGCTAGTAGAGCTTTCTGTTGTTGAATGTGCATCAGCCATGACGTGTTCTGTCGATCTTGACCCAACCGAAGAAGGTCCTCTGTCCGTCTTCACCTTCAGAGTGTCGGGGGCTTCGGAAGACACTTCCACTTTCTGAGCGCCGCGCAAATCTCTGAAGCTCTTCTTCTTCTCCAACGTCCTCTTTTTAATTTTGCGACGTACTTTACGCTCAGCGCGGCCCTTTCGTTCCAGGCAATCATCTCCAAGCGATCCAGAGAACCAAGAGTCGGTCTCGCTTCCCCTCGCAAACACTAATGTGCCAAGATCACTTATCAACAGGCTTGTCAGAGTCTGCTTGAGATCAGTGAGAAATTTTTGCTTTGCCAGGCTTGCTCTTTCCTCTTTCATGGTCACAGTTTCGTTCATCGAAGAAGACGAAGTGCCAGGACGATGACTGCTGATGCTTGTGGTCGGTGACTGTGCCCGTGTCTGAAATGGTGACCAAAATGTCGTCGCAGAATCGATGGTCAGAACCGGGCTCGCAATACCGAAGTAGTCTTGAGAGTCCATCAAGTCTCCCATGTTGCTTGATCTTGATAAACTAAATCTACTGCCAGAGTCAAAGCTCTGTTGCGAATGATTCCTTGCCGACATTGACCGAAGATCGCGAAGACCAACTCCAGACCGATTGAAATCAGTGCTTCGAAGACTTCGTCGTACTGTATCAGGTTCGCTGTGATCATCCCCAGATAAATTAAGCGATCCAAATCCACTGACAAAAAGATCGCTCTTTTGCCTTCCACCATCTAGGAGTCGCTTGTCTCGTTGATAGAGCTCACTAGACCATAGGACGGGACCATCCATAAGGTTGTCGCCGACGAGCTTATTTATACATGTCTCAAGCTCCAGACAGAATCTGTGTATCCTCTCTTCACCTTTACAAAAGTTTTCGATGCTGAATTGAGAAAGCCATCGCAAGGTTTTCTCGGACTGCTCATCAGATAGTTTATTTGGGCCTCCTTGCTCTTCACTAGCAGCCATCATGTCCATGACCTGGGCTTCAGTCTTCAACAGAAAGTTGTTTGTAGACGATTTCGAGGTGTTGCGCGGCCGAGTACCTGCTGGTGGAAGATATGCGGACCTCTTGGGAGACGCCATACATTTCAAAGCCATGGCAATATTCCGAGCCCCTTCGTAGGCGGCCGAGTTCTTCACATCAGTGACATACCACATCTTGTCGCGAATTGCCTTGAGACGCTTCATCATAGACTCTATGGTGACATCGTGGCGTTCCTGAGACTGCTTCAGCCATACCAACCATGCATCGTACTCTTCGATCGCACTCGTGGAGCGCCGAATTGAATCACGTGGCCCTCTGGAAAAGATGCTTAGGAGAGATGCAAATCCATCCCGTTTCAAAGACGGAGCCGACAATTGGTGTAACTGGTTTAGTGTTTTCCACCACAAATGCGCGTTGACGAAGTCTGATTGCGCTTGACATTGCGTGACTGCTGCTTCTAGCATTGCAATCAAAACCGGAGGCGCTTCTCTGTCAGATTGCCTCTCACCATCCGAATCGTGACGCAGCTTTGAAGAATGTTTCGTTTCTTGACTGACTGGGCTTTCTTGTGTGCGGTAAGGATTTTTCGATTGAGACTGTGATGATGAACCAGGCCTGCTGCGATACTTCTTTCTCGGGCTCTCTAAAGCATATGTTCTATTGCTGAATGTTTCTGGCTCTGATGTAGGACGAAGAGACTGAGGAATCTCATAATCTTCGACTAGCTTCAAGACAGAGTTTCGTAATTGATGGTAGTCCTTGTCCAGATCTGGCCGAGAGCTAGGGATTTCATCATCGCTGTCGCTGCTTGTAGTGAACTCTTCTTCATGCTCATCCTCGTCTGGGTCGTGAGGTAGCTGATGAGATAAGGTTTGACCATCCGGAGACATGAACAAAACAGTCCAGTTCTCTGCGCATGGATGACAAGCGCCCGAGACCCCTTCGGTACCGAGTGTCTGCGTCATCTCGTAGATCGCAATACGAAGCTCAAATCCATCATCCTCATAGTTGCTCAATCGAGACTTGGTATTTGCCTCCAAAAGTGGCTCGTGAGATGTAGTGAAATCACTTATGACGGACGAACCACTATTGCTGATGATAGAAACATTGTCAAAGGCATTGCGTGGTGTAGTGATGGGGCTAGACTGAAGACTAGACTGGAGAATGGTAGACATCCCAGAAATAGAAGATGCGGAAGAGCGTACACTACCTAGAGGAATATCCTTTGCCAGGGAACTTGAAGCCGGCCGTTTTTCTGGGAAAAGAGAATTGACCATGGTGATCAGATCCGAGGGGCCTAGAACGAGGTACGGATGCACTTCTACAGTTTCTCTCAGGGATGTTATTGACCTAGCGGGTAATAGCTTCGCCTTAGATCTTGACGGCCGACCTGATCGAAAGCGTGCCATGATATTCTCAATATGACCTTTGACCGCAAGTGGGGTTGATGGCGTGTCTCGCCTGGATCTTACGTTAGCCTGTCCTTGATTTGTAAACCAGGGTAATCACCAGAGCATGTCGGCAACCAGTTTGTGTGCTCTCATAACAACTTCTTTCAATATTTTTTGTCTCCCATATTCAGTGATGTGGTATTCGGCCATCAACCCAAAGTACTGCGAGAATTAGCCTTGTATAGACGAGGGTAGGCGAATTCGAACCTCGGGGTGAATGACAACACTCGAAAGGAACACAGAGAAGAACCATCTCGACACAAAAAACTTTTTGGTGGAGAAGTGGAGCTTGGGGTCAAGCTTCCTTAAGATGGCATTTCCAAGTTCTATGAGTCCTTCTGGTATACCACCTGCTCCAGGGTCATCAACAAGCTTGAAGAGTCCTAGGACTGCTGCATCATAGAATTCCTCTGCCGCGATGGTGTCCTTGGTATTTCGTGGTTCCACATGAATTCGGGTACCTGCTTGATCCTCGGCTTTTTCCAGTAAGAACGCTCCATCCTCGAGTATCTTCATTAAGTACCACTCCATGTTAGTTCTCCCGGACCAATCCCGCATCGCAGTCCATACGTTTAGTACGCAAATAATGAATGTCTCAGTGCCGGTCTTTCCAGTGGAAATCAATTTCGCACAAGTGGTGGCCCACACGTCCGTCCGCCTGAGATCTTCTCCGGAGTCTGGGCCAGCTGAATTTGCAAAGCAAGTATGAATCAAAGCAGATAACGGATCATGACGCTGGAAAGAAAGCAAACGCTCAACTGGAGAGGGTATATTCGCGGAAGCACGATGATTATTGGAAATGTGACCCTTGGAACGAGAATTATGATAGGGCAAAACGGTATTAATGCTCTCCATTCCCTGGTGGAATACCACTAGTGCGGACAGTTCAGCTGGAGTAAGGCTGCAGATACGGCTGGCCAAATAGTCCGGGTTCGTCCGGATCTGGGTCAAAAACTTAAGGAGACTATCGCGGGATCGCTGGGGTATCTCATGCATAAATGTAGAAGACGACAAGGCTCCAAGGTCTCCTAATCCAGAAGAGTTGCTGCTGGAGTGGTCCAAGTCTGGTTCCAAAAGAGCGTACCGTCGGGTTGCGTCGCACGAGTTCCGGACATCGTGTATAGCATTATGTAGACTTGCGAAATGCTTCTTCTCGTCAGCCCTAAAATTGTCAACCAAAGTTCGATGAGCGAGTTCTCCACATCGTGCCAGACGAGCAGATAAAGCTGTAGAAACGAGAGACCTCTGCAACCGAATGCGAGAGTGGGTTCTCTTCCTTTCTTGATATGTGGAAAGCCGGACCAAATGTGCAAGTTCTTCCAATGTTGTGGTAGCTGTGGCAGCAGTGACTCCGGTAAATTGTGGATTCACATATTGGGAGACATCTTGGAGCAATGGCAGCTGTGGTAGCTTTGTAGGAGTGGATGGGCCCTCCGTTGTGCTCGACGCGAGCATTGATGGAGTAGACGCATCTTTCCTCCGAGATGCAGGCGACGGAGAGGACCGTCTTGTAGAACTCCGAGTTCTTTCTCTATCTGTAGGCTCTTTATACGAAGTCGGAGGTCTATGAGGACTGCGCGATTGGTATCGATGTAGTCTGGGAGGTACCGCGGTGTTTTCGAGCGGGGATGGAGTTGGACTTCGCGATGAGACCTGTGTGATGGTAGGAGAAGCAGCTACAAACAAGCAAACTGATCAGTCAGGCCTTTGGCTCAGGATGGATGGATAGGAAGATTGCAAGTTCAGTTCTGTAATTCAAATGAACAAACAAACACACAAACATACGAGGAGAGGCGTGCGCGGGCCCAGGTAGGGAGAGGGATCTCTGCATTGATATCATGACTCCATCTGGCAATGGCCTCGTTGCGACCTCGAGCTTTCCAGCTTCGAGATGCCAGTCGAGTAAGTGGCCGCAAGCCGTAAGAGTAGGAAGAAGTATTGTTGTATCTTGAAAGAATCAAAGTCTTCTCTATTGCCGCTCTTGTCGTCGTTGTTGCAAACTTATTGGATGGATGTCTGGTCGCGAAAAGCTCTCCTCTATTATTCTTTGGTACGTAGGTACTTGGATGCTGGCGCGGGGCTGGATGCTGGAGCTGGAGCTGGATGCTGGCTGGCAGATAACGAAAGACGGGACGGCTCGGGGTTGGGCTGGCTGGGATGGGCTGGGCAGATATATACCTAGGTAAACAACAATAACAATAACAATAACATTAACAGTGATGGCAACAATAGTGATGGCAATAATAGTACCGCTGGAGCAGTAGGTACTTGATATCTCTTGTCTGGTCTTCAGCATTGGATGAATAATGAAAGAGAAATATTCTCCAAGGCAAAATAACATCTCTGCCTCTGCCCCTGGCGCTGACCACCTGCCACTTTCCACTCACTTCGCTTCCCCTCCGACCTATCTCTATCTCCATCTCCATCTCGTCCTGTCTTGGATCTTCCTGTTCGCTGCGCTGAGTACAGTACAGTAGCGTGGATTTGTTGGCAACAGCACGCACCTGCACCATCAACCCCAGCGTGCCCAGCCAGCGCAAATCCAGCGTTCCAATCAGATCATCGCAGCCAGCGCAGCCAGCTCATCTCCAAGACCCAAGGCCATGCGCAAGGATGGCAGCAGACAGCACACGCTTCATGGTCCTCCAGTGAGGGCTTCATCCATCCTCGGCGGCATCCCCGTTTTCAAGTGCAGGAGTGGTGCAAGGAGCTGTGAAGGAGTGAAGCCACTGGCCAGAGAAGACTCGAGCATGGCTTCGTTCGGCCGCTTACAGATCCGGCGCTCCAGATGTCATGCAGCTAGCTAGCTTTGGGGGCATACAAGCTTCTCGGGTGGCACGCCGTTGGCTCGATACGGCGGGAGGTTTGCCTCCTGGGTCGAAGTCTAAACTCGCCTTGACTTAATCTGGCCTGACCGGATCGGATCGGATCTGGCTGAACAGTCGGACAGCAACAGTGTCACGAGGACTAGGATGAGAGAGACACTGGGTGAGGCAGGAGTACCTAACTGGGACAGGGGACTGGACTGGGTCCCACCGGAGACTCGAGTCCAGATGAACGACTTGCTGGCAAAAATCGATCAGGAAGCACAACATTTCAAGATGAAGCAAACAGAGCTGAAAAACTGCAAGGCTGGTGAAGCTACGCTATGAAGCCAGGGGCAAGAATCAGTCGATTGGAGCCTACCTACATTCATCAGGATGCTTATTTCCAGTGATGATCACAAGCGAGAAAGGAGACAATCATCCATAGGTCTCACAGCTCTTGCTCTACTACGGAAGGCGTATCGACGACAGACTGCAAACGATGCGCTGGTCGCCGCAAAGGTCGCATCGGAAGATCAATAACATCAAGTCCAGGATATACTGTGTACCTGAGTGGGCCGGCCGAGACGTTATGTCGGCTATTCCTTTGTCCTGTCTCTCCTGCCAGCACATACTGCGTTAGTGCGAGCTCCCCAGACTTGACACCTCTGTGCAAGTCATCAAACAGCTTAGCTACAGCTTTCGTTTCCGTCTTACCAGTTGCAACTCAGAGTGTCCTAGCTAACTAAAGTTGTGAATTCATACATCGGGTTTCTGATCTGGCTCTGCTTAACCACGTGATTGGACGTCACGTTTCAATCACGCGCGATCACTTTCCTGTTTCATTTTGTTCTTTCTTCAATGACAGCCCAGCTATGTCGCTTCGATGGTGCTCGACCATGTAAGACCAAGACTAACACTCCTTGCTGTTTAAAATGGAAGCGAGATGTTAGGTATGCACCTGGATCAAAGAGTGGTATGCTAAAAATGAACTTATGGGATACTTCCCTCCAAAATGCCCTGTCATAGCGGAAACGGTTCGCAAGTCTCGAGGAAATAAGATCTTTTTTGACTCGAATGCGTGAATTGAGTATGAACAACGATATACCCAGGCTCGAAGATATGTTTTGAGCTCTTTGGTTTGTTTTGAAAAGTGGGACCGGATTTCGGTCCCTGAAATCCGTTCGGCGCAGCGGTCTTCCCGAACGAATACCACTGCATTAGAATCACTCCTGTACCTAGACACCGGAATTCAACTCACTGAACGCTTCTTTGAATTCGTAAGCCGCGGAAAGGATTTTTCAATTCCGTTCTTCCTTTTAACGTTCTGCAAACTGCCTGTAGTATCGAGTGATATTCGACCCCTCGCCTCGCTCGTTACATTCCACCCTACTCGAAGCCAAGTTCAACAATATGACAGAAAGTACCTATGGCAGAGCTTGTATGCAGTGTTTCAAGTCCAAAGCGCATTGTGTTAACCGAGCTCTTGGTGAACATTGTGAAAGGTACATACAGTCGGCTGTTGGGCCTTGAAGTTTTCATCGAGGCTAAGAAATGCAGATGCCACCGTCCTCAAAAGAAATGGGGCTCCACTTGGAAGAGAGGTACAGAACATAATTCTACAGCTAGAACTGCCAAACTAGAGGAGAAACTGGATGGAATAGTGTCTCTCCAGCAATCAGTCACCGGCTCTTCCATCTCTCCTGCACTTTTAGCACATGTTCAAAAAGTTACCGTGACCGAAGGATGCTCTTCATCAAATCATAGTCTACGTACTGACTTCGCTAGAGGAGGTGGCATCAGAATCAATCAGCATTAAAATGCACAAGTCATAAGCACTGGGACCAGCAAAAGTCACGGTGATCAATTTTAATCTGGGAGTGAGAGTGACTACTGGCCTGACAGTGCCTGCTATTGAGAATTGTCTCCAAATGTACCAGGGTCGCGAGCGGATTTTGGACTCTCGACCCCAAATCTCCTACCGCACAGGGACGGCCACCACCATACGCAAATCAGGCACTGGGCGGTCTTACTCTTCTTACTCCTGTCTCCTGAGATAATGCGGCGTATCAATTTACCCGTTCTTTGACTGGACTTTCCGCACCCTTTAAATGGATGATTTCCTATTCATGAGACATCACTTTCCACACGCTTCTCATCAACCACCCCAGTCCAATAGCCTCGACTGAACGGAAACGAACAGTAATCATGATATATTCAACTCCAAGCTCTCAATCCACGACAACGGCAGATGTCGAAAAGTCTACCGCATCGAGTTACCCAGTCACCGTCAAATCTCGACCAGCGTCAATACGATCCCAGAGATCACATGGGAAAGAACAGAAACTTGGCGTGGTAGTGCCGATGGAAGCGAATCCGTACGAGCATGAGTTCTTGACAGGTCCTAGGCTTCATATGGCGCTGGCTGGTGCGACTTTGGCTTGCTTTTTGGTGTTGCTTGATGCTTCTATCCATGCTATAGTAGGTAGGCACCTAGGGAATGACTCGGCTAAGAAACGAGGACGCTAAGAAACAAACCCGCCAAGAGGCCATTCCTCAAATCGGTTCCGGGTCCCACTCGTTACTTGATGTAGGATGTTATGGTATTGCATATCAACTTACTAGGTACGGTTCCTCCTTGCGTCGAGGCTAGATTAGAGGCATCGCTGATATATCGTTAGTTCAGCATTCCAGCCTTTCAGTGGGAAAGTCTACGCACACCTCAGCACCAAGTTACACCCTTCGCCCTTATCTTCTCCACTCTTCAGCACACAGCAGCTAACCTCACCGGCTAACCCATCGCCCAACACAGTAGTCTTTCCTAACCTTCTTCTTCCTCTTCGAACTCGGTTCCCTATCATGCGGCGCCGCCCCAAATCTCCGTCATGCTAATCATCGGCCGAGCAATAGCTGGCATAGTCGCACCAGGTTCCATCAACTGAGGACTGACCATTGTATCTGCATAGCTGCCTGTTCAGAAACAGCCTGCTGCGACTGGGGGTTTGATTTCTTTTACGCAGTTGGGTATTGCTTTAGGTCCTCTGCTGGGTGAAGTATTTACTGAGAATGTTGCGTGACGTTGGTGTGAGCTGCCTTTGAGACGGTTTTAAGTATTACGGACGTGATGATGTGTGCTTAGGCTTCTATATCAATATACCTGTTGGGGCTATGGTTGCTGGATTCATTGAATTGATTGGCATTCCAGAGGCGGTATGTTAGATCCTGTCCAAACCTCAGCTCATGACTGACATGAGCAGCAGACCAGAAAGTTCTCAGACAAATAGGTCTTGAAGAAAATCATCTCATCTCTAGACCTTGTCGGTGTTGCGTCATTCGTACCAGCAGCAATAATGTTTTTCCTGGCTCTGTCATGGGGAGGAAACGACTACGCAGTAAGTGTCAGGAATTCAGAACTTCTCTTTCTGAATGTATCAAGATAACTTCAGCAATCGTCTTGCGATTACTCTAGACCCTCTTGATCTGGTCATTCCTGACCTCTCCTTTCCCCTAGTGAGGTAGCGCAACCATCGTCGGCTTATTCTGCGGTTCCTTCGTCAACTTTGCCACCTTTCTCTTCTGGGAGCATCACAGAAGCGACGAGGCCATGGTTCCGTTCTCCCTGCTCCTTACACGAATTATGTGGTCTTCGACAAGTACGATGTTCTTCTTTCAAGGGGTACTCTTTGTCGTGAGCTGCTGCCTACCAATATATTTTCAGAGTGTGAGGAGGAATAGGAGTTCAATAGAAAGCGGCGTCCAAAGCTGCCTATTGTGCTTCTCCAAGTACTGTTTACTGTTGTGTCTGGAGGTTCAGGTAGGTGTAATACCTTTCTCTTTCATCTAGGCTGTGAATGTCTACAGGCTTCAAGTTCAAAAATTTGGTTATTACTTGCCGCCCTTCGTCGTGGTGGGCACATCACTCACAGCCATTGGATACTTCCTCTTTTCAATGCTTGATCCTTTCTCATCGACAGCCAAGTATTTAGGATGCGAGATTGTATTCGGAGTCAGGGCAGGCTGTGCGGGAGCCATGGTATATTTCCAGTCTCTGACCTTAATGCGATAGGATAGGACTAGAGGTGAAACATTAGATAGATTATACTGTTCTCATACAATCTTCCCTCTCAAGATTACAGACTTCCATTTTCTGATTCTGTACAAAGCTTTTCGGTATACTTTTGTATATTTACAGTGCCCATAAGATCCTTCGATCCAACAATGAAGCAAAAGAAAGGGCTCAAACATCAAGATAATAGGTGAAATTCAACCCGAAGGATTCAAGTGGAGACTAAAAAATTTTCCAATGCGCAGAATGATCCTGTTTGTGTAATTGATAGAGTACCCATTCTCCTAGTACTTCATCGGATTCTCGCATTCCCGCCAAATTTCCGCTTTCAAGCACTTAGAAGCATAGACCCCTACTATTAAGCTCTAAAGTGACATATATTGATACGCTAATCTAGAGACAACCTGTGTCCAAGTGGGTGGCAAAGCAATAGTCTGCGCTAAAGTTGTCTATTCAGGGTCTGACTGGGCATTACGATTAGAAATTCCGGGGTTAGACTGTGTTGAAACAATCGCGGGAGCTAATTACACTCGCGACCGGCGCCCGGTCTGTAGATTGCGCTTGTGAGATGCGAGAGATGCAAACGATACCTTTAGGTTCAAAACCGAATGTCACCAAAAGGTTACAGCTTTGAATCCTAGTCATCTTGGTTCAACCATAGGTCCGAAGAGTCGAAAGAGAATAGAAGCTCCAAAGTGAGACACAGTAAGTGTAGGATCGTCAAAACGCTAACACTTGGACACGAGGGTAGTCGGAATGATTCTTAACTTGGTTGTGAACTCGCAAGAGAATTCGGGGTTCTCTCGGCTTGTTGAGAAGGCTACAAGTGAGTGACCTCTGAAAGCACAGATCGAGGCTATTGGGATGGCAAACGCCAGTGATTATCCAAAACCCAGGACAACCACAGCGGTTTGCTTTCTTTCTATTTCGAGCTAGCGAGACTAGCAGTGACATACTCATGAACTAAAATAGCATCATGACGAATTTGGCACATACCCACGTGCTGGCCCCAAAAGCAACTTCAATATAATTCATGTATTGATTCTTTAAGTACCTTAGTATTCGTTCATAATCTGTATTATGTGATAACTTTTGCGAGTCAAGATGCAAAAAGAATCAGAGGACGTAGAGTCCACTAGCGGGAGCAATAACGAAAAGGTCCTCACATTCGAAAACGAAAATGCATCACTCAATCCACAGAACTGGTCTACTACTTGGAAGATTTTGATTCTCGCCATCAATTTCGCACTCGTTGTCAATGCCACTAATGGTACATCTCTTGCGTCCGGGGGAGATAAAGCTACCCTCAAGCACTTTGGAGTTGCGGATGCCTATGGATGGAGAGTTCTTCCTATCTCTATATACCTCATTGGATACTCAATAGGGAGTGTTGTTCTCGCACCTCTGAGTGAGGATTATGGCAGAAGACCTATCAACCTGCTCTCTACACTGGGCTTTATGATCGGCATGATCGTTTGTGCAGTGTCACCGAATTGGCCAGTCTTTATTGTAGCAAGACTTGTCACAGGTCTCTTCGCTGCTGGGCCACCTAGCACAGCTGGCGGGTAGGTCATCAAGCCTAGAACTTTACTTCAGCTGACGATTGCTCAGAATTTGTGCCGATCTGTACGCCAAAGATTTGCACCGTGGACATGCTATCTTGGGTTACAATATGGCGACTCAAATCGGTGCGGTTTTCGGGCCGATTATCTCTGGTTGGGCAGTGTTTCATAGTTGGAATCTGCCTTTCTGGGTAGGCCTCGGAATCGGAGCCTTTTGTTTTACAGCAGCTGTTGTAGGAATGCCGGAAACTAATCACGATGTGATATTGAACAAGCGCGCGAAACAGATTCAGAAAACTCAGCATACGCAGTTCCCCCGCGGTCCATTGCAAGACAAGAAATTCGTTTGGAAGGATTTCGCTACAAAAACGCTTCTTCGACCACTTTCTATGCTGAGAGAGCAGATTGTTATATTTTCTTGCTTGTACATTGCCTTTCAGTATGCCGTCTTCTACATATTCCTTCAGTCGTACCCGATCATCTACGAAGGTAAAATTTATGAATCCAGTCTTTCAAGATACCATACTCACTTTTGAACAGAGATATACGGCTTCAACACTGGAGAAGAAGGATTAACCTTCATCGCTTTCGGCGTTGGCATTCTTCTCTCGGTACCAGCGCAATATACATTCGACCAAATCTACAAGAATGCTGCTGAGCAGGGAAAGTCTTGGACAAAGCACCATGGGGCAAGGCGTCTCCCACCTGCATGTGCCTCTGGACCTCTCATTGTCCTTAGCTTGTTTCTGAGCGCATGGACATCGAATGTTTCAATACACTGGATATTTTCAGCTCTCTCGGGTATTCCGTACGGACTTGGCTACATACTCAACCTCAATGCGCTGTTGAACTACATGGTGGATAATTATAAAACATACGCTTCTTCGGCGAGCTCGGCTTCCAGTATCACGAGACAAATGATGGGTGCGATGCTGCCTTTCGCGGCTGTACCGATGTATAGAAAGCTTGAAGTTAAGTGGGCAAGCAGCCTTCTGGGATTTTGTGCTTTGGCGATGGGAGCGATTCCATTTTTGTTTTGGATATTCGGTGAGAAAATGCTCGAGAAGAGTAAATGGGCTCAGAAGCTGGCCGAAGACGAGAAGGCCGAGGGATAATGATGGTCTATTCCATTAAGCAAGTCAAACTTGTAATCTCAAAATCGTACCCAAATTTGTTGTACCACAATTAATCTTTGGATCGGCTAACAATTCGAATCACAAATATTGTTCGTTTATCTGTTCACGGTTGGATAAGATATTCTTAGCAACCAAAACAGTGTCACGTGATGACAGCTGCTCATTGTTTATTTCTGTGACCAGTAACTGCCAGAATCATCGTGTTAGGTTGCGTTTCAGACTTGTCTTTTTTTTTTTACCTGGGAGGTCGACTCCGATATGCTCTTCTATACTTTCTAAGACTACGAGAAATTATACCTTATTCTAGAATGCGCGTAAGGCAGCGAGCTATTTCCTTACCTCGCGCTGGAACGTATATCCACTAAGCTAGTCGCGTCCTTCTATATAGCTGGAATAGTTCTCGCGCTTAAGTACTTATATCGTAACCTCGGTATTATCTACCGCGATCTTAAGCCTAAGAATTATTTATTAGATACCGATAGCCATTGTGACGACTGGAGGTTTCTTCCTTATTGGTGGAAAACACTAAGTGCTAAGCGAGATTACCCGAGTAGAGTTTGGGGCCCCTTTTCATGTATATACTTCCCTTTTCTCTCTACTTCTTA
>JACBAH010006955.1:0-17972 GCA_014282315.1 Neospermospora avenae | reverse complement strand
TGGGGAGGTTGGTGGGGGTTATCCAGCGCGTGAAGGGGTGGAGGGAATCTGAGGATTGTGTTAGTGACTTGTTACTTATGAGCAATACCAGCTCTGAACCTCGACAAAAAATATGCTCCTGACCAAGCATAAAACCATGCTTAGGATCCAACGAAACAAGCTGATGTCGTAACATGAAAGCAAAGGGACAAACAAACCAACATCCAAAACACCCCCCCTCTGCTTAACCCACTCCTCAAAGCCCACTTTGTTAGCATGAACATCCTTCCTCCCTTTCTCCCTCACTTCCTCGTCCACCTCCAGCAATCCTTCTCCATTCTTCTTCCTAGCCAGTAAAATGCCGCTCTCCTCAAAACACTCCCTAATAGCCCCAACCCTATAAGCTCTCCCATCTATATGTCTATCTCTATCCTCTGGGCCAGGGATAGCGCCATCATGTGAGACGGAGAGGTTCCCGCCCGGGAAGACGTGTGCGGAGGGAAAGGAGGATGAAGTGCGGACGCGGTGGAGGAGGAGGATTTCGTTTGTGGGTGAGATAAGGAGGATGCTGGGATGTGTCAGAGTTGGATCCCTAGGTATTTGAAATGGAGGGGAAAGTTGCGTACCTAGCACTTGGACGGGGCTCAGCGACTTTCCTCACTGGTTTCGTAGACATGTATTGTTTCTCCAGCTCTGGTCTTGGGGGAGCCATGATGGCAGGTCTCGTTATTGTTCTCGTCCTCGTCCTCGTTCCGCTTGTTGTATAATTTCGACTAATGATACTTCGGTCCAATCGCGGGGTACGAATAGTTGCAATCGCTCCTCGATTGATAGCTGTTATGGACTTCGGTAAGAATCTTGGTGTTAGAAGTCGAATAAATAGAGTTTTTGAATGCTGAATATGCATCGAGAAGATTCTGCTGGGGAAGTACAGCAGGTGTCATCTTGTTGATTAGTTGATGGATGTCGTAGATGATCGCGGGGAGCTTGCCGAAATCTGGGGAACCGAGGCTGCATTTTGCCCTGTTCCTGGGATTCGGACTTGGAGTCCCTGCATTTGGTGAGCTGTATCATTATTCCAACCGAGAAGTTTGTTTGCATGTGACATTCGTCCTTGGAGGTTTTTTTCCTTTCCATTAAGCAATTGAAAGGGTTTTAAAAGATATCCTGCAAATGCCGAGCAGTTGGATTTCTAGGTAGTCAGGGTATGTTCAGAGCTGTGCGAAATGTGATAAAGCAAGTTAGAAGTGCCAGATTCTAGATAATATTTTTGTATGTATTTCTTTATTGCGACTGGTCTCTCGAACGAAAGCTTGATCGACTTTTGTCTACATCTATGATTGTTTCCTTAATGATCTCGAATGTTGGTCTGGCGTTATTTCAATGAAGTTTCGAGAAGCTTATGGCATTTTGCAATCTTTTGCTTAAAATTCTCTTCCTCCCTTCTCACTGACATTGCGGAGATAGCATTGTTCTTATCTCAGATCACCCCTTTGGCTTGATGAGTAAGATCAAATGCTTGAGATCGTCTGACCTGCTTACTCAGTCAGGCAAGAGTAGCGCCTGAGCTTTCCATCAGCCCTTTTTCGCATCTCTTTTGGCTTGCGGCTTCGGTTATGACTATTCCCACATGTTTGCTCTCGCATATGTCAAAGCTGAAGCCGAGTTCATAACGAGAAATATCAGAAATACCTTCCTGAGAGGCAGAAGATGATCAATTGCAAAACTTTGACGATTCGTAGCCTCCAGTAACTTGCTGCCACACAAATATACGACAAATGCTTCCTCCCATGCGTCTAAACATATCCCATACCCTTGAGCCCTGCCATCCATATTCCAGTGCCCCAACGCCATGCGTACCCTTAATTTAGTATCCCAGTCCCGCATCCATACCACACAGTTCAAAGCACTCACTGCTCCTCCTCTTCCGGGTAAAGCTCATCCACGTTCGGCACCTTAACATCAAACTCCCTCAGTCCTGTCCTCCCCTGCGATCCCTCAAAAGAAAACGCCACCACCATCCCATCCTTCCAACCCAAGCTCTTCGGACTATCATCCATTCCCGATCCCTCAAGCTCCACCTCCTTCCATCCCTTCTCCGCATCGAACTCATCTTTCCTCACTCCCAGTCTGACATCGATTCCCGATTCGGGGATCTCGAGGGGACATGGTAATTGGCCATTTGGAAGACCTTCTGGATAACGTTCGTGAAGTGTGGTGAGGAGTTCGGATTTGATCGTGGGGAGAGGCGTGAGGGGGGAGACGAGGAGGAGAATGGTGACCTTGGAGTGTTTGAAGAGGAGGGTCCAGGATGAGGGGTCGGTTTGTTCTGTAGATTTTCCCTTTGATGCATTAGCAATGTTCGAGAAGCGCCATAGAGAATATGAGATAATTCGTACCATGTTGACAGATCTCTTCTGTGTTTGGATCTACGTTTGTTGTTCGAAGGTTGTTCTAGGATTGTCACCTGGAATTGCTTGTCCATCACAAGTCACAATCGCGAAAAAGGTACGCTGCACGTGATAAATTACAGGGATCAAATACCTTCGAGGATTCAAGACAGGCAGGCAAGGCGAGGGTACAATCGTTCAGCCTCGCGCAACCTTCAACGTCTGCTTATTCTACATACATACAGAACCTCATAATGTCGACGCCTATCGAACAAGAAGAAGCCGCCAAGCGCGCCGCCTACCGCGCCGAACAAATCCGCCTCCTCCGAATCGACTCCCGCTTCTCCTTCCCCTTCGGCATGCGTCTCCCCATCGCGACTTCCATATCCTTCTTCTCCGGTCTCATCCTCGGTCTCTCCCACGGTTCTCAAGTCGCAGGCTACAGATTCCGTGCCGAGAACGCTCATCGATTACCTACTTCGAGTACGGGATGGTATCTATATCACAAGAGCAAGAATTACAACATGGCGCTGGGAGGCATCAAGGAGGGACTGAAGATGGGTGCGAAGGTTAGCTTTTGGACAGCGGGGTTCTTTGCGATTGAGGAGATGTTTGATCGGTATAGAGGCACGAAGGATGCCTTGAACACGGTGCTGAGCAGTTTGAGTGTTGCGGGCGGGTTCTCGTTATGGAGTATGTGTGACCATTCATATTTCTATTCTGTCTTGTCCACTCTCTCAGTCTATTTTTTGTCTTGAGTTTTGGAGATGCAAAGCTAATGCAAATAGACCGCTTTCCTATTACTACAGCTGCGAGAACAGCGAAAACTTCATTGGCTATCGGACTGGCATATGGCCTTGCGCAGGACGCAGTGGGGGCGGCCAGAGGACGAGAGTTGGGATATGTGGAGTTCATACGCCGAGGATTTCGACCAAGACAGAAAGCCGATATCTCAGAAATAGCATGATTGTTATGCCGTGCGGCTACTTTGACTTCAACCTGGAACAAGCTTTCCTTTGATAAGCATTGTCGAATCACAAGTCCCAATTGCCAATGATGGGGTCCGCCGCACGTCCACTTTAATGCGCCAGCATGGATCGTTCTTTCTAAAGGCCGGCGATAAGCGATGGCTCATCGTCTTTCTTACGCGTTGTCGACGGGTATATGGGACCCCTCCGTCGGCGAATTCTGGTACCTTATTGTACGAATGACCTCTGGTTCCGAGTTCGGACTTTCTCTTGTTCATATACCATTCCGCGATTCCTCAGTTCTTCATTTCGTAAACAAGAATCTCTCTTCTCAGCCACCAACCAGTTCTGCGACATTGCGAATTCCTTATCATCAACGACAGGTCACTTGGTGATCCTCCTTCTACGATGGCGATAACCAAGACTTTAAAGAGCAGGAATGCCCCATTACCATTACTTTCACCTCGATATCTCTCCTCTCAAACTTCGCCTCGTCGATCCTCAATTACCTCCGATCATACTTCTTCAGCTTCGATACCTACGTCACAGCCAATCGCTGCCAGACCAGCCAGAATGTCCAAACCAACGCCTCTATCGATTCTCCCTACCAGTTCCATACTAAGATCACTGGCTACAATGTCAATCTCCTCGTCACCTGTCAGTTAACCTCACCTGTTCAATGAGCAACTTCTGACATTTTTAGCTCCTTCTAAGGCCTTCACTGGCCATAATGTCTAAACTCGCCAACTCCAAATCCGCAATCCTCTCTCCCGACCACAACCCCCTCCTTCGATTCTTCCTCAAACGAACTTTTTACAAACAATTCTGCGCTGGCGAAACATCAGCCGAAGTAAAGCAGACCGTTGATGGCCTGCGGAATCTAGGTTTCAGCGGTGTCATCCTCGCCTACGCCAAGGAAGTCGTCCTTGATAAGAAACAAACCGAAGCTCTAGCATCCAGTGGTAACGATGAGGCTGCAGAAGCTTGTATACGCAACGAAATCATACCTTGGAAGAAGGGTACCCTAGAAACAGTCAGCCTGACTAGAGCTGGGGATTTTGTTGGTTTGAAGTTTACAGGTGCTGGATCGCAAGCTCTGTACGATCTATCTCAGAAGGCAGACCCGTCACCTGCTCTCAAGGAGGCAATCGACTCTGTGTGCGATCTCGCTGTGGAGAGGGGCGTCAAATTACTTTTTGATGCTGAGCAAACTGCTTTACAACCTGGTATCGACGCTTGGACACTCAAGTATATGGAGAAATACAACAAAACAGAAGCAGTCATCTACGGTACCTACCAAGCATACCTGAAGAGCTGCCCAACCGTCGTAGCAAATCATCTCGAAGAAGCCCGGAAAGGTGGCTTTACATTGGGAGTCAAGTTAGTCAGAGGTGCATATCTAGGCTCAGACCCAAGACACCTCATCTGCGATACAAAGGCCGACACCGATGCACAATACGACGGTATCTCGGAATCTTTAGTCCGCAAATCCTACAACTCCATCCTCAAAGCCGCACCCTCAACCAGTACTCCGCCGTTCCCAAACGTATCGATTGTCCTAGCAGGCCACAACCTCCTCTCAGTCCGCAAAGTCCAAGCAATCTGCTCTTCCCAAAAGGCCTCTGGCGAGGAAGAAGCCGATGTCATCTACGCTCAACTTCAAGGTATGGCTGACGAGGTCAGTTGCGAGTTAGTGCTTGCTGGTCAGCAAGCTCTCGCCAAAGGAGGCGAGAAGGCTGGGCTAGATGTACCGAAGGCGTATAAGTATTTGGTGTGGGGAACTACCGGAGAATGTATGAAGTATTTGTATAGGAGGGCACAGGAGAACAAGGACGCAGTGGGTAGGACGAGGGAGGGCAGGGATGCGATGGCCGGAGAATTGTGGAGGAGGATTAAGGGTGTTTTTGGGGCGCGTGCTTAAGCGATGAGGTTTCTGGGTTTGGCATTTACATGGAGTTTATGGGCATGGATGAGATTGGGAGGCTTTTGGATTATGATTATGAATGAAATCGCATAGCGTGCATAGAGATATAACTAGTCGATAATCGCGAAGATTTGATTGCAGATTATTCTCGCGAAGCGTGTTCTTCATCCGTCTACATCTATTAAGAGGAAGCCTCCCTTTCTTAATCAATTTTCTCACGTAAGAAAATGTCTCCCCTAGTACTCATTCCTCGCCGGACTTAGATATCGCTAGCTTCACTGGCGACTAATACACAGATCTTAAAGTGTAATCGTCATTTATGGATGGATATTCCGATGTATATGTATATGTAGCGCACCAGCCATAGTTCCGACTCTAAACAGTTATCTACACCAAGTGGGAGCTTGCGATACGTAGGTAGCTTCAAGCAATTCAAGCTACCGAGTCCAGTCCGTGTTGAGTCTTCTGCTACTCTGTATTCATAACAGAGACAAGCGCCACACTTCTCGCTCTGACCTTGTAGACACATGTTCCTATGCGCTCTGACACTCTCAGGAACAGTCTCCGTAACATCGGGACCGATGAACACTGACGCAGGAAAGAAATTATCTATCAGCTGATCACGTTCCTGGACTGTGGCAGCGTACCAAGTATTCCAGATCCCACCTAAGAGGACGCCTCCCAGCCATTTACATGTTAATTCGGCCCAGTAGAAGACGGTGGCTTTATTGAGAAAGCGGATGTTCTTTCTCGTAGAGGAAACTGTCTTGCTCGATATGGTTCTTGAAAGCGAGCATTTGGTCGTTGAAATGAAAGTGGTCAAGTCGTGCAAAGCTGGGGCGAGCATGTGAACAGATGCTATTGGTCTAGTCTACATGGTCTTCTAATTTAAGTTCGAGATATCTTTGACGGAGTGCTGAACGTACTGAGGCTGTGGTGGAGAAATGGAGATACTCTTCTAGGGCTGGTGGAGGCGGGGATGGTGTAAGTGGAGGAAGTAGGACCGCTGGGGCCTTCGGATATCTTTTCAGACTGAGGTCGTCCATTCGATCGTCCTTTGTGAGAATTACTCCTATCAGAAGTCCAGAAAAAGGTCAGAAGGGCGTACAAGTCACCAGCTGGCACGAGACGCTGGGAGATGAGAATTAAGATTGATACTCGAGGTAAAGCCTCAGAATGTCTTGATTGCAAATATTTCCTCCGGATTGTGGTTCTGAAAGTATTGTAGTTCTAAACGATGAAAGTTACATTTCAATTCTAGTGTGTGCTATCGCGAAGCGGCAAGTACTATCCGGCGATTCACGCTACGCTAACCGCCTGGTCGCCTATACTGAATCTCTAGTATCTATCTTGAAGATCGCTGAGATCCTCATTCATTCGGCTACTGAAAGTGCTCTAAGCTTTACATCGGTAAAAATGCGAGGTAGATTCTGAGTTGGAGGACAATCGATCACTTGATCCCGAGCCAGATAAAGTCGTGTGGCAGTCTCATGATCTCAGTAGGCCCTGATACTCTAAATTTTTCTCGTTAAATCGAATTGTAAAGGTGCGTGCAAGATTGGAAGGGGCTCGTGTCACCTCATTGTCTTGACTCGCCTTGAAATTGGTTAAGAAGGGCGACTAGACAGATTTTTTTATCAATATGGCGAAGGAAACTTCTCCTGAACACTAGCCGTATATTGGCAGAGAACGGAAGACAAGTCCTCAATACTTGGTCTGGCCAAATTCTCTCTGACACCGTCATGTCTCAAGATTACGGCGAGACGCTCAAGGCTTTAGTAGCATCTGGTGCAGATACGACGCTTAAAGACCAGTACTCTCGGACTGCCTAAGATATTTACACGGGACCAGCTTTGCACTACGACTGGCTTGTCAGAGATGGTGAGTGGTATTTCAAGAATGCTTCGCCTGAAGATGTAATCCACCTTTCATCGACAAGCTTCTTGATATTGGACAAGAAACAGACCTGCTAGCCGAATCAAAAGATATCCGGGACGAGCTGAATATGATCGCAAAAGTCCTTAATGTTCGGAAAAATATGCTTCTAGATCTTTAAGAAGCAGTATGCGAAACCTACCGCGACGAGCAGAAGTCTTAATTAGAAGTCAAGAAACGCTTTCGCGAACAATTCAAAACAATAGAAATACATCTCAAAGACATCGAACGTATAGACCGATAAGCTGAGCGTTTTTACAAATGTATCACGGATATATTGAATCTCGTTTTGTTTACTATGATAACTTATCATAGCCTGAGCTTGAATTTTGGCGGAGAATTGTGATCAAACCCCTTCTTCAATTCACCACAGACGAGATCTTGAAGACGATCTCGCACATGACCGTGTATAGACTTACCGCTCTCCACTTTCTGATTTGAAATCACTTTTTACTCAAATAATCTGCCACGGCAACTAGCCACTGAGAGTTTGATTGTAAGGTTCCTTCAAGCAGGCGCAGATGTGCACTCCTTTACGAATGCCGGATTCACCCCTTTGCTTGTTCTACTCAAAGCAGCAAAGCGCAATCCAAAAACTACATTTGTACTTCAGTGATGGCTAGAGCTTCTCAGCAGAGCAGGCATTGATCTCGTAGAATATGGCCGAATCGAAAACGAGCTCCACGAAAACAACTTCGTCAACTGGATGTTCATTTCTTGGGACGAAGATGAAGACTGGTCACAATTGCTTCAGCTTCGCATCGAAAACACCCCAGACGATTTCTGCATCGAATTTGAAGATCTTCACATAACGAACAACTGGATCCCGCAGTTTGGGAGGGAGTGGATGAGGCTGCCGAGGACGAAAGGACGAAAGGACGAAAGAAATGCCTGGGAGGTGGCGTGAAGATTGATTTCAATCTTTGAGATCGGCTCCCGCCCCTAATACGCTTGAAGTGGCAGAAAGTCTTGCGATCTCGGCTGTGCCTTGCACGAACGAAATCGACCTTATGGACCCCTAAAGATACGTGAATTGGGCCGTCGAAATATCATAGAGTGGTATTCAAGACAACACGAGCTCAGATAGCGAATACAGGGATACGTAAGCAACGAGGACAATAATCAATACCGACTTCTCGTACCTCCTCTCAAATTCTCCCTCCACAAACAACAAATACTCTTACTTTCACACCACTTCTTAACTTCTTTCGGGTCCACCTCTCCATCCCAGCCCGCCTTCTCCAATGCACCGGTATTCAGCCAGACAGTCAAGTCTTCCAAAATAATAGGATCATACAAGAGGATTTTTTCATGCCAGCTAGGGTTTAATGAGTCCTTAGCTGGGGTGGCATTGGTTACTGCGGTGCTGACGTGCCTGAATAAGAGCTTTTGGGAGGAATTCGGGGATAATTCGAGGCTGGCATCGCTGAGCGAGCTTGAGATCTTCAGAGTAAGAGGTTTAGTCTTTTTGGGAGACGTTCTTCGCCGCGGCGGTGATGGTGTGAGGACTGGTTCTGAGTCAAAAATATCTTCAGCAGATTCCTTCGGTTTCTTTGGAGACTTTTTCGGCGTTCGCATTTGTGATAGAGGCGTGTCGCTATCCATTTCCAGATATTCTAGACTAGTCAGTCCCTTCTTTCGTGGCGTGGTATTGCCCGGCTTTTCTCGCGACGCTGTGCTGTCTTTCTTCGGCCTACCACGAGGACGTTTTGGAGATGCTTCGGCCTGATTTTGCGTCGGCACAGCGGATTTGGAGGTCTTAGCACACAAGTTAGGGGAGTTTTTGGTACTCTGAGCAGCCAAAGCAGCCTTTTTCTTGCCTTCCCAACACTTTTCTAATAGTGTTATCATTGAGTTTCGACTCTTGATAGGCTTGAACTTGTAAGTCGCGATTTCCTTGGTCAATTGCGCAGTAGTATAAGATGAGAAATCTGGCATCACAAGTTCTTTGGGCTTTCTTGGTTTCCTGGTCGGCTTGTTGACTGGCTGGCTATCTGCTGGGGCTTGAGTAGAAGCGGGCAGGGTCTGTGATAATTCAGCTTCTGAAGCCATCGTCTTAGGGGGACGTTGTGATGGTTTGGAAATGGGGTCTTGTGAGACGCTACTCTGGCGTATTTCTTCAACGGACTGTGACTTCTGAATCAACGGTTGACTTAGTTCTTCGACATCATGCCAGAAGCTTTCATCCTCTTCGTCAAGCATGGATAAAGGAGGGTCCAGGATCGCCTGTACTGCTACATTCTTGGCAGCCACATGAGTATTTGCCAGTTTGACCATCTCAAGGTCTTCTGGAGTAGCCTCAGCCCCACGAGAAGCAGCAGACCAAAGATTGCGCTTTGTTGATGCTGTTAACCTGCTTCGGTCGGATATCTGAGATACCGACTCGACCAGAACATCCGCGAATGGATCATCCTCAGCCTCAGCTTCATTTGAAGCCTGCATCGCTTCGTGCAAGTCACGAAGCAGAGTCGGCGAATCCTCTCTTGCAAGCTGACTTGATGTACCAAACAGAAAGTCTTGTCTCCCAACCTGCTTCATTGCGGATTCCGGTGAGAGCAGAATCGGGGCCTTCGAAGTGCCTTTCTTTGCTTTGGTTCCTCCCTTGGTAGGACTTTTGGACCGTGGTTTTGACGGAATCTTGAAATCGTCGGATGTGGTTCGCTCCGCTGTTTGTAAAGAGAAATATTGTAATAGAGGTGCAGGATCCGCTGGAGATGTTGCCTCTTCTTCAGCGTAAGCAGAAGTTGCAAGATCCGTGAGAGTTCTAGCTTTCTTTTTGGGGGCTTTCTCGGGAGATATAGCTGCAGCGGTAGCCACGCTTGTCTTGACTAATTCGATACGTTTCCTCTTCCGCACACCTACCGCAGCAACTGTGACTTTGGTGGTTTGGCCTTCAGCTTTGGTGAAACCATAATTGCCAAGTAAGTCTGTGAATCCATTGAGCTTTTCTCCAGACAGTAGCGATCCTACTGATAAACTGCCATCGAGAAGCCCGACATCGACCGGTGTTGTGACTGGATCCTGACGAGATTGAGGTGGCGGTGTCCATGCCTTCCTCCTACTAATCGCTTCTACCAGTCCGAAGTCTAGATTATCCTCCGAGAGGTTTGAACCGAGCTCTTTTGCCTTGGACGCAATTGTGATCTTTGTAACTTTGCCTTTAGGAAGCTGGGATTGAGAAACGGAGCCCTTCTTGGCTTTCGTCTTCCGCGGTGGCTTCTCTACTATGGATCCATCCGGAAGAGGACCTTCAATAGGTTTCTTCGCGCGCGGCTTACGCTGAAGAGATACTTTTGTGATAGTCTGCCCATCTTCGACGACATCAACTTTCTTTGCTCTCGGTTTCCGGGCTTTCTTTGCTGCAGTCTCTCCATCAGGTGTTCCATCCTTCTTTGTGGCAGCTTTCCTCGGCTTTGCTACCTTTTCCACATTGTCAATTTTCTTCGCAGAGACTCGGCGTGCTTTCTCTTTCACAGATGGTGCGGAGTCCGCAGTCGTATCTATATCAATGTCGGTCGCCGGTGCTTTTTGTAGTAGAGTTGCAGCACTTGTGTAAGTTGCCGTCACATGTTGAGGTATTAGACTTGCGCGACTGCCCGTTCTAGGAACCTGCGGCCTCTTTTTGAGTATATCGTTGACTGATGGCAACGGCGGAGATGATGGCATATCGAATATCGACAAATGTCGAGCTGGGGGAGAGCTGGAGATGATGTAGACATTAGCCATTTTGGTGGCGACTGAACTGGTTGTGCGCCCGGCGCACTTCGAAAGGAGGGGAAGGAACGGCAGGATCGTGGCTATGGGCGCTCATATCCCCATGTAAAGTTACCAGATGTTGCGGTTATTAGGCAGGTCCGAATTTCTATTTAAAGTTGACCTTTCCTGACATAATATCATGATAAGATCTTGTTGTTGTTGCTCCGAACAGTCGCGACCAGCTAGCGCGAATCTCCTGGATCTTATCTGATCTGATCGCCCCACTCACCCGCTATCATGTGGTCGCTTACAACCTAGTCCACCACAATGTCATTTTGAAGAAATCCAAAGATTTCGGCGCCAGCGACCTTTACAATACAACTTCATCTCCACCACCAAACCCCCACGTTAAAGTACCGCAAAAATGGAGAACGATAAGGGAGAGCTCGTCGACTTGTAAGTCTGCGCCAAAATCGCGAACCGTACCGCTCGCTCGTCCTTCGATCCGTCCACCCAGCCCTGGGCCTGCCTTCGGAGTGCAACCAGACGAAAATGTACTGATTCTGCGTAGGTACGTCCCGCGCAAGTGCTCGGCCACAAACCGCATCATCAAGGCCAAGGATCACGCATCTGTCCAGATTTCCGTCGGAAAGGTTGACGAGAACGGCCGCCTCACCGGAGAGAGCCAGGTTTACGCACTTTGCGGTTTCGTACGCGCAATGGGCGAGAGCGACGATTCCCTCAACAGGTTGGCACAGCGCGATGGTCTCCTCAAGAACGTCTGGAGTGGAAGCTCGCAAAGATAAATGCATCAATGAGGCGTTTTGGTACGATTGAACACAGCAGACACGGGGAAACGGGTGCTAACTGGCACGCAGATTTGCGGTTTTCGGGCTGGGATACATTGGGATTGGGAAAGCCTCGCATCTGGGAGAAGGAACGGGCTGTAGGCAATTGCTGAGATAGCTCACCGATCTGGTGTGATCACAATCGACAAAATTCCACAACTCGAACTACTTTCGCTGTGATACGATTATGCACAGGTGTGCAAAACGGCTCTTCGAAACTCCTCCTACGCACTTTTGGGTGACTCTTTTGTTCGAGGAGTCGAAATGCTATCCTGATAGCAGCGAGCCGGAGACTGACAAACTTGCCTTCTGATGAGCTGTGACGTTAGAGCATCTCGTTAAAGCACAGATACGGGCCGGACATATACTGGAACTTCCAACGTGTTGTCCTTGGATTGGTCTGGAGGGCCAAAATAGATGGCTCAAGTGGGTCCAGAATCTCGATCCAGATCAAGAACCTCTCGCGGCGAGAATGACCATGACAATTTTGATTATTCTGTTTAATCGAATGAGAGGTTCGACTTCCATGAATTCCAGCCTGGAGATGCACATAATAGATATGCCTCTGTTCCATCAACTATTTACTGGTAGTGCGATACGTTGGTCGTAGATGTCCAGAACGCGGCAGCTGGAGCGTGTCTGTGTAAAACGTGAACAAGACACATGCGATGCCAGACTGTTGCCAACTTACTGTAAGAAACGCTCTTTGGTCTTCGTTTCCCGTCATCTGCGTCACATCTGCGAGAAAAATTCTATCCAGCCGCTAGTGAACATGGAGTTATGTGGTTGTAAATCTGGCAAATGCTTAACGGAGGTATATCATGCCCGGTTTCTAACCACCTACTGAGATTTATGTGCAATATACAAATAGGCAGAGGTTACATATAGAGACGAGCGAGATGCCCAAAGGAGCAGTTCTTCTTCGAGCATCTGCGATATTTAGTACAGCAAGTCATACCTCGAATTGCAATAAGTGTCGTACAAAGATCCCTCCCAATCGGTGAAATCTTAATTGCCCTCCAATTAGTGGTGAATGCAATGCACGTCAGATGAGGTGCGGCTGAGTTCAGCCAGCACCTTGGCGAAAGGATATCTCAAGACTACCTTGAACTTCTCATCAAAGGTCTGAGATAAAGCCTTGTCAAGTTCTCTATTTATCGATCACGTATTACCCATATGGACCCGTTTTCTGTCGTAGTCGGCGCAGTCGCGCTCACTGAAGTAGCCAACAAACTCGCCGGGACTCTCATAGACCGCTACAAAGCTTTCAGCTCGGCACCACAACAGATGATAGAAATCGCGGGTCAAATCACACTGTGTGCTGGTCTGGTAGATGTGTTCGCAAAGAGTGTCGATGGTTCGGGAGGGGCTCTCCCGAGATAATTTGAGCAGGATGCTAGGTCTCTTGTTCAACAGGTAAAATAACACCAAGAATTCGGGACCCGGAACCAGCGAGAGTGTTTTGAGTCAATACTAAAGACCAAAAAGTGTAGAACCATCCTCAAAGAGATCGACGAGTTGATTCCTTCGGGATCAAGAAAGCCAGACTATCAACAACGGCTCAAATACGCTTTCCGCGACGAGAAGAAGATTATGAAACATCAGGATAAGCTGAAGCAGGTGCAGCATATGTTTATGTTTATGACTACTTGCTGGATGTATCAGCTCCCAGCTCCTCACATTAATCAGCAGCCCAAACAACCTTTTGGCATGACCAGCTCAGATGGATCATTCAGCTTATCGCAGAACTCGACGAATCAATTGCCGATGCAATTCAGCTTCAAAGGCGTTGGTGGAGTTCACGGCAATGATAATTTTCAAGCCACACTCACTTTGACACCGATCCGGTCATATGAAGCTGCTGCAGCAGGAAGTGGCGGATCACTCAGGCCAGCAAGACAGGCACCCAAATCCCCGACCACTATTTCAAATAGCCAAAAGAGCAACCTTGAGAATATGAGACGAAGCCCATATTTCTCTTTGAACTTGCTCAAAGTTCCGGTAAAAGCGGAGAGAAATCCAAGAACAGCATCATCAGCGGCTGCCTTCCCAGGAAGAGAAAGATCAAGAATGGAAACGGCAAACTTTGATGATGAAAAGAAGTTGTTGGTGGTGAAAGTCGAGAAAAAAGAGAAAGAAGGGGACAAGCGAGAATTTGAACCAGTGTCTAAACAAGAAGCTGAGAAGGATATCGGCAAGATCATTTCGGGGGTACGATTGTTTCAATTCCTTGTTGCAACTCTTACTTATATATTAGTTGGCATGGCTGATTCAAGTAGTGGTTTTCTGACGACGCAACGGGCGATGGTACAACCCGGACCACGTCGACCTTTCGTCCAACGGTGGATCCGTTTGACAGCCGTCTCTCGCCCATCATTAAGGACTCTTACTTGACTACAGCAGTCCCTCCACGTCCTTCACCTTCTCCGCCATCAAACGCTAATTCGTTTAACTCCACAGCAGTTGGAGGTACGTATCTCGGCTATCCTGAAAGACCACCCAGCGGCCCTGACAGGACAAATACCCAATCTTCTTCAAACCCTCCGCCAGTAGTGCGAGTGGTGGATGAGTGGGACTGGCGTTGTGACAAGTGTGACAAGAAAGTATGTGTCTGCCTTCAGAGAGATTGAAGCTGCTAATCAAGAAGTTCTACTATCATCATCTACGTTACAAATGCCAGGATTGCTCGAATTTTGACTTCTGCCCGCAGTGCTATCCGACGGCTTGGCATCAACATCCACCGAGTAGCTTTGTGGAGCGTTCTGTCTGATGTCTTCTCTTTTGCACGTATCCAGCTCTCTCAAGCCTTCACTATTTCACAAAACAACTTCAATGCGCATTTCCTAGCAGGCCTTCCTGTGAGCGATATTTGTTCCCCAGCATCAGCTATCAAGTTGTCATAGGCACGTACATGTTGAAATAAATGAGGACATGTTTGGGAGATTTCGTCCCTTTATATAGAAAGCATATACAAGTATGGTGCCAAGAAGTTTCCGACCCAAATAATGCAGCCCGATCCGTAGACCTTGAGAGACTCACAGTATCACGACCACAGTCTCCGTGGCGATTGTCTTCCTTTGAAATGATTAGATCATTAGCCGGTTATCAAATTTTTCACTACATTAAATCAATTGGGGCTCCAAACATGACTTCAAGTCGTCTCACCAATTTGCAAGGTTTGCTTGATATCTCGTAAGTCTCTCGATTATCCATTTCTGTAATTTGTAAAAACTTTCGTCCCCGATGCTATCTTTTGCACGTTAGATTAGCTTTGGGAGTTTCTGGGTCGGGTTTTTTCGGCTTTGTCATCTTGCTGCTTGTTAGGATGTTGTGTGGTTCTATCCGGAGAGAACGCTCCTGAATATCGATTACACGGAGTTAGCTCCATGTCTACTTCAATTGTAGTCAGAATAAGCATACTGGAGAACCGGAACCTTGACTACAGTATCCAGAAATATATTGAGAAATCTTATCATAGAATATTCGGGTCATGCTCTGCTTGAATCCTAAACATGGTATGTATTTCTAGGCGAGCCCAGAAAGTTCTAGAACACGCCCCTTCAATCAAAAATCCATCATTGGCTAGCTGTCGCTCGTTTGAGGTAGGACTTTGCACATGTAGTGAACTGAGTGGCATCCACTGGAGTTCAACTTTTGTTCCAGGCTGGACAGATGAATCTTTGGGGACGCAGAACTAGCTAGGTATATCCATATGTCACCTTTTCATATTCGGATCGTAAGAACATGAAATAATGTTACTTGAAGTGCTACTTGAAGTCGGACATGTTTCTGATGACTTTAGTAAGTTGATGTGTTAAGCGTAATGAAAATTTGAATTTTTTCCGATCTTAAGCTTCAGAATTGACTCGGCTAAGATAAATCACAAAGCCCCGAATCCCCGATATTGTAAAATCACGATACCACACTTGAATGGTATGTAGGAAGTGGAGGCTGACATTCTTTCGCCTCAGATTCACCTCAGGCTCGAAGCTTGCGCGTGTGTGATCTCGACAACACCTATCTCGGGCGAGCACTGCTTACAATATTCGTCACGGCCAAAACTAAGAATTTCTTCACCAACACAACAAAGAAAAGATGGATTCCGCTCCTCCGAACGCTGCCCCAACCATTTCAAGCTAAGCGGTCTCGAGTCTGAGACTCGGCTCCATGTCTTCGACACTGAATTCATTGCAGTTCTGTAATACTGAAGATGAACTCCGCATTCTTCGCCAAGTTCCTCGATGCACCGGACAAGCAGACTATACCAGGGCCTTTCAAGTACGACTGGGCTTCGCATCTTGATCAGGATGGATCCTGGGCTTTACATGCTGCCATTTCGATCGACGCAAGTTGTCGCAACCTTAGCTCACGTCACGAAGATTCGTGCTAAGTTGCTAACTTTCATACCACAGTCCACCGACAGCCATCTCATAGTTCTAACAGGGGGGATAAAACCGATCACACTGTATTGTTCCACAAATTCTTGTCAGCAATCCATGGAATGTACTATCTGATTGATACTGCTGAGGAGCTACGAGATCTTGCGGACCTGGCTGATTACTATTGCGCTTTGCCAGCGCTTTCCAGATCAATCCTCCAGCCGCTTCTCGAGAAACGATTGAGTGTCAAAGACAATGCTTCATTCTTAATCAAAGTTGCCATAAAACTTAGGCATGAGGTTCTTTTTCAAGAAGCTGCTACATTTGTAGTAGGCCTTTGGCACGTCGAGGACAAGTTTCTGAACAGCATAGTCGATCTTGATCCAAGAACCAAAAAATCCTTTATTTCTGCCAGATATGCCACAGGCCACCTCGTTGCCCAGGCTTTTCCGATTCTCTTGGTCGATAGGGCAACAATGACTGTTATCGATCAGCAGCTTGATGTAGTCGAGAGTATAGATAGCGGGTGCGGGATGGAAATTTTGCCGCGAGCCTTCAAGAATATGTATCATGGCTGCGTTAGTTCCGGTGAGTGGAATGTTTCTTCAGTGGACGCGCTGGAGCCACTGATTCGAAGCCACATTGTGCTTGATAACTCTCCATCACACCAAGGAGACAGAGATTACTAGAACTACTTTCTCTGCTCCCGGATTCCGCATGAGGATCTCCCATGGGATCATACCCAGGGAGATTTTCGAGCGAACGATTACTTCAACGTACTATCTCTTGGGCTCTTTATCTCAGCGTTCTTTCGAAGGCAGCCAGGATGTGTATAATAATGACAAGCTACCAGGAGCATTGGGCGGTCAGGTAGTTATAATCTAATAAGTTCAGTAGCCAGAATAATTACTGCTATCTCCTGGCTATTTTCTGATAATGACCTCTAAAAGCACATAATTTGCTTTCTCGTTAAGGGAGAGTCTCACAGAAATCAATGTCTGCTCATACGCAAGGGCACCAGGCCGTGAAGACTTCAGTGGGCAAAATCTTGAAACCACAGGAGAAAATCCTTTCGGCCTATGGACTCATGTTCGAGTATCCTTCTTAATTCTAACTGTCTTCTCTCACTTCGCCTTCGGATACCGAATCATAACGCCGCCGCCATCACCCTCAAAATTATTCTCATCCTTGAATCTAGCCAATAGCTCGAATCCTACACTCCTATACATCCACTCTCCCTCCTTACTTGCCTCCAACCCCATAATCACTCCTTCACTATCCGCCCTCCCACAAACCTCAGCCATCAACCTCTTCCCAATACCCCTCCCATGATACTCCTCCAGCACCACAACACTCTGCGCATGCCACCTCTGTTTCCTCTCCTCCCTTCCCTGCCAATGCAACCTATCCTCCTCTTCCGTCATCCCAATATACCTCTTAACCGCCTCAGGATCTTCACTCTTATTCCCACCCATCCACCACCACATCGCACTCACATAAACCCCCCACAGCCAACTCAACACACACAAATAAAGCTTCCACGTGACACCCCATTCCCCATCCAATCTCCTCGCAAACTCATCATCACCCATCCTCTCAAATTGCATATAGCCGACAGGTTCCTCAGGTCTGCCTTTCTCATAAGCGAAATAGGTGATGTTGCGCGGTGAGAACATGCGAGCTTGGGCACGGGTGTGGAACCCGAATTCGTAGTCAGAGTAGTATTCCTCTCGACGAGGAGAGAGGTATTGGGAAAGAGGTGTGTTGTAGTAGGTCCGTGATGCTATGCGGCCTACGTGATGGCTTTCGAATAGGCGCGCGCGACGAATGAGGATGGGATTCTGAGAGGGAGG
>JACBAH010006954.1:0-17952 GCA_014282315.1 Neospermospora avenae | reverse complement strand
GCCCCCCCCCCGTACTCCGGGAGCGACTTGAGGGACGGCCCATAGCCCGAGATGAACCGCGTGCCCAAGTGTGGACTTTCTCCCCGATGAAGCCGCGAGACATGCCTAACAACGTGCGTGCTTGCTTGCTTGCTTGCGCTGATGTTAGCGGCGGCGCAATATACATAATTATTTGGATGATTCGCGGAGGTTTAAAGTGTAAACCAGTAAATACATGCTTGAAAGCTACTAATTCGCCAGAACTGGAAGCCTGGACTGCAATGAGTCGTCCGGAGTTAGTTCGAGAGCGATATCGATTCATCATGCCATGCTCCTCTGCGCTCTTCTATACTCGAGATATGAGGACTTACAGACACAAGGCTCAGGAGAAACATAGCCAGTCCTCCTTCTGTGGGCAGCATCCTAGCCGTTGTCTTCCCTCGTTGTTTCCTCTTCCGCTATGCGACCCTATCTGTTGCCCTTGTAAAAACAGGGGATTGTCTCTCGTCTGGCGGCGGCCATGCCATGCCATATGCACCACGGAAACAGGACAGGCCACCCTCGTACCGCACTCAACAACCTGGACAGGCCGGGGCCTACCCCCCCTCCTCTGGAGAGACTCGAGACTCAAGAGCTACTGATGAAAGCTGGAGAGCTTCTTCTCGGCAGCTACTCCATTAAGGTAGGTAGGTAGAAGTAGACACCGCTAATCAGTTGAGAGGAGGGAAGTGACTAAAGCCACAGCTTCTCCGCACATGTATGTACTCGCCTCTTGCCCAGCCCTGCCATCTCACTTGCATCTGCATCTGCATCTGCATCTGCACCCTCCACCTTCTCCCACCCATATTATCCCAGTGGGACGACTACGACTACGACTAGACTACCTACTTTTCGCTCACCGCGGTGCTCTTTCGGCACTCAAAACGACGGTGCTGTTTACTACGACCTGCATGTTTGGATTGCCTCTATGCTGTTTGTGCGTTTAAACAAGCAGCCTCTCGCACTCGAATTCGACTACGCTACTTACCTTCCTGTTTCCCAGTTCCAGAAATCAACGCTGCTGCAGCTACGGAACGCAGGGTTCTTTATTGTTGATGCCGCATCGCGCCCTATCCAGGAACCACTGCCAGTGCTTATGATGCATGCGTTTGGAGGAAAGATTTAGCCAGGACGAACATTCTTTTCCTGGACTCGCTTTGCGCAGGAACAACTGCAGTGTATGGTTTTTTCGCGGGAAACATTAGCCTTGAGTATCCTTGGAGAGCACGGCCAGCACTGGTACTTCAGAACTGTATTGCAAGCTGCACAACTCCATTATTTCGCAGTTCGGGATGGATCATGATAACCATCGTATGGGACATGGGAATGACAGCTATATGGTTAATGAGGGTTGGAATATGAATCAAAATTTTCCATTGTCACAACACCAGGCGCCTCTGTATGAACAGCATGGGTTTGCTTTCAACCAGCAACCGCTTCCCGAAGGCTTGCCTACAGCACAACCGTTTCCTTCGCAGAGGATGCCGACACTACAGACTTCACCGGCCCAGGCATCCATTCACCAACTGCAACCACTTATCATGCGTGGTCACTCAACATGGCCAAGTATGATGTTACCCAATTCAAGCTATCCAATACCGGCGGTCACGATTCCACTCTCAGGACCTTCAGTGACTAGAAGGAATATGAAGAAGGGGGCAAGAGCCCGCTCAACCGCTTCGCCTCGCAAAACGCTTACAGATAGCGATCGGAGACGAATGTGTCAGTTCGCAGTAGAGAACCCTGCTAGTAAGCAATCAGAGATAGGAAGTGAGTGCTGAAAATTCCCTGGCTCTATGAAGCATTATACCCTGCTTCTCGAACAATTCTTCCTAGGGCTTTCCAATCTCATATATTATACTGCACCCTAAGCTAACATTTCATAGAAGTGTTTGGAGTTGAGCGAAGGTATGATAGAGCATCAGGTGCGCTTCTGTAATTTCCTGGCTGACTCTTTCTCAGCACCGTTTCAAAGGTACTTATCAAAAAAGAAAAATATCTTGGATCAGATAGCGGATGTAGCTCATCTAATAAACGAAAGGGAAACAAGTTGCCAGACATCGATAGAACACTCGTTATGTGGGCCAAAAAAATGCAAGAACAAGGAACTGCCATGAGCGACGACGACATCAGGAACAAGGCCAACCTTTTTGCATCGAGCCACCCAAACAATGAGATATTTAAAAGGATGAACAGCTCAGACTGGTTGCAGAAATTCAAGAGCAGAAATGGAATTGGCCAAGCAAGAAACAATCGGAGAGCTTCTGAGACCAACGTTCCCACTGCTAGTTCTTTCAACCTGGGATCAGCTGAGAATTCAGAGTCGCAAACACCCAACGGCATATCGCCAACTTCAACGAATAGTTTCACATCGCCGCCGCCACTCTCAGAAGTAAAGAGCGAAGAGGATCTCAAGTCGGAACACATGAATGAATATTTTGGTCATGATGGTGGAATTTACAGGCACTCGAATTCTCAGAGCAACACTTCCTTGGCGAGTGCTTTCTCTGGAGATAGCGTTCCTGCTCCGTTTACGACAGGATCATTGAGCCCTTCAACTCCATTCGCGTTTTCGCCAGACCAGTCAGGTTCTTGGCTACCCTCGCAACAAGCTCGGTTGCCTCCCCCAAGCAGCTTCCAGCGGCCACGATCTCAAACGTTCCCAATGCTTGGAATTGATCCATCTTTCATCCCTTCTCAAGCAAACGAACCGCTTTCTCCGAATTATGCGCTCCCATTGACCGCACCTCCTTCGGCTTTGGACTCCCCTATGGACGAGATGTTACCTCCTTTTGCAATGGATTCCGTTTTGAGGTCTCCTCGGCCGCACTCTATGCATCGTAGTAGCAGCAGCAATAGCTCCCTAGGAATTTCTTCGAATGAAGAAACGATCTCAGGGCTCCAATCACCACCTCGATCTTCTGCGCCAAATTCGCCTACACAGGATGATGCTCGGAGAGCCTTGAACACTCTTCTGACCTTCCTCGAGCAATCTACGTATGTCCAAGGGCTGGTAGACAGAGACGAATACCTGACAGTAGTGAAATTGACCCAGAAGCTGTGCCTGCATTCCAGCGATACTCTCCCAGGAGGCCTTCACCGAATCATAGAATAGGACTGCGAAACGCCTCTTAGGTTAGAGCATGTGTGAACAGTGGCTACCTATACCTCAGTCCGCCTCTGAACTCGAAATAAACGCATTCCCAGGATACCTCTCAAATCTCACGATTCATTAGTTTCCCGTATCTACTTCAGCTCCACCTTGCAAGCATCAGCACATTGCTACAGCGTCCTCTCCTCTTCATGCTACCCAGCAGAATCTGTACATCTCACAGCCAGCAGCACATACACTTCTACCGCGGGCCATACACTACTCTGCTTCGACAGACCCGCGATCGACATACCTACTTCTCTTCTCACATATGTTCTTATTCTACACATTTCTACATGAAATCTTCTACAAAGGTTTGGTGGTGCAGGTTGGCACCCAATTGGGGGACCGGATACCAAAAAGGAACCATCTCTCACGCTATATACCCAAGATTACACTCTCCACGCTCACGCAGAATCTCGATTTCGAAAGACTTCCTCACTTTTACATTTATCAATCAGTTGTTAAGCTGTTTCGATTCTCCATCAGTAATGCAATTTCATCAGTCTAGCACGTTTTCTTATTCTATACGCACTCTTGTACTTCATTTTCTGTTTATTGAGGTTTTGATTTGGGAATTGGAGGAGCATGGAGCTCGAGAGTTAGGCTCGGGTTGGCATTCCATTTGGTGGGCTTGAAGGCCTGTGAATGTGGCTGGCTGTACAAGTTTTTTTCAAATTTCTCTTTCATTTGCCAGATATTGTCTATGTATCTGAATCTGGCTGGGTATTGGTGGAAGACGGGGATATCGCAAGATAGGCAGAGAGGAATGGGAACTGGGCTCGCTGTTCGATCAATGACGGGCAACAACAAAGTGACAGATCTGTGGAAAGATGTTCATAGTCACATCTCTATTCTCTATTTCAGGCAATGAATACACAGGTGGCTATCTGATATTTTCGGGAGGTCCCTAATTGTCCAAAAGGCCCAATTCGTCTGTGTGCTTCTGTAACCGAGACTGTTGTGTGAGGTAAGCGAGGATATAAACATTGACATTTCTGTGAGTTCACTCTACATAGGCTAGTATTAGCCCTAGCTGAGTCTTTCCTCCAAAAGCTCTTCCACCCCTTTCTCCGCGATCTCCGGAAGCAAGCGGACGATAATCAACTCTACAATCCCATACATGAGGTGCTTGTTACAGTAACTGTCATCGAAAACGTTCAACACGTCCTCCACTTCCCTGACTCTGCGCTCTATACCAGGGCCGAAGTATACTTCCTGGATCTTGGTTGGTATGAGGGACAGGATCGTCTCGGCGGTTCGTCGTCGAATGAGCAGTTGCTCAGAGGCCGAGGGAATACTGCGTGGGGGAGCGAGAGTGTTGTTAGGGAAGAGAGCTGCCCGTGTGGTACGCAGGAGCATAGGAAGTAGTGTTGGATCTAATACATGGGTCTGGATTGCATGAGAGAGGATCCTATAGAGGCAGGTAGCCCATGTCAGCTAATGATTCCCCGAAATATGGAGATTCTGCACCACCGCGGCTTCAGGGTGATGTGATTTCTGATATCTTAGGAGCCGTGCGGCGAAGGGAAGCCAACGCGGGAACGGTGAGCGAGATGGTAGATCTTTTGAGGTGAAAGTGGATCTGTATGCAAATGACAAAATCCCGTAGAGACAACCAACAGAATCCGCTACACTACATGGAGAACACTGAGGTCCACGGACTTGTCAGGTGTAGAAAAGGTCGTCTTCGTGGCCTGGCCGCCTCGCCTGTCTTGTCTTGCTCGAGGCGGCACTGCAGATACTGACAGCGGGCACGAGGCGAAAACAAAATGTATGGCTGACAGATCATGCTTAGTGCGGGAGGAAGGTGCGGTGCGGTGCGACGCGAACGGAGCCGGATCCGAGGCCCTTGCACCAATTGCGCCGGGCGCGTAAAGAAGGCTGTTGTAGGGCTTCCTCGCTTTCCTCTTCCAACACTGTTGGTCGAATTTTGGTTCAGGGGTGGCAGTGAGCAGTTATGCGGACAAGGTCTCAAACTGTTGGGAGCCATGTGGAAGGAATATTTCGGAGACATGCAAAAGATAGGCCGTTGCGATGTTATACCAACAAAAAAATCAAGGATCGTAATGGCGTCGTGATTCTTGTGCCACAGCTTCAAAACCTGTGCTTGTCAAGGCCAACGGATGTCAGAGTTCCGATCTGACCTGGGTGCAAGTGCAGACGAACCGCCTTCCCGTTACAACAGTTCTAGCTTTGCAGGCATGTCATGCACAATGAAACATGTAATGGAGGCTTGGGACACGGTCAAGAACTTCGACCTCTGCAAGCTCACTGGGAGTTTTGAAGTCAAGTGATTGATTTCTCATGCGGTGTGACATAATGAGTTACGCGCCAGAGTAGGAAGTCAGGATGTGTAGAAGGGGAATTTAAAAACCATCCACTTACTTGTCAACCATGCCGTCCGTATTTCCGATCTCCCAAGGACCGGCAATTGAAGCCCATTGAAGAAAAGACATTGTGGCGTTCAGCCAAGGCATGCGGGCATCTAGATCCAACAAGCTAGAAGCACAAGACCATATCTTCATCTTCACGATAGGCTGTTTCGACGGTGGGTGTCGAATTGCTGAAGAATTCTCAGAAGTGACAGGTGCTGACGATTCCGTGTGATCGCTCGCTAGAGTCGTACCAACAAACTTCTTCGCAGCGCCTATACGAGAAGGCAGTGAAGATGCTGTGGCAAAAGTAATAATGAAGAAGCGGATCGTTGTGAATGCAACATATCCGTATTGAAGCACAAGCCAAAAGGTTTTGTGTAATGAACGGCGAACCTTCCACTGCTTCTTCATGTTGGCCGTCTTCTTTGGTGAAACTGAGTCCATAAGCTCCGAATTTGATCTCTCGACTCGATTTTGCGCCTTGTTGTTAGGGAGTTTAGTCTGGATGACTTCCGCTATTTTTGTGATACCTTCCCATAGCAGCCATGGCTCGGAAGCCTTCCCACCAATACCACCGCCTAGTATCATTTCTGAAAAGATCTGACCAACAAGGATGGTAAGACAGTCATTTTCTAGATCCTCTGTTGGCAATAGAACGGCCAAAACACCTTGAACCAATAATTGTCTATATGCCGACTCGTTCTCCATCTGCTCCACAGTAGTCTGCTCTCCATCCGGAACTGGTGAAAGCGCTGGAAAGGGCCATAGCGAATGATATATTTGTCGCGAATTTGATTCGATTGGGCCTGGGTGGAGAGGGTCGTGGGAAGCTCGATAAGCTGTGAAATGTGTGTCAATAGAAGAAATAGAACAAAATCGAAGGATCCGTTACCTTGCATGTGAACTTCCAGTAGCTCTGGTAGCTCGTCAAATACCAAGCTCTCTAGATCAATCTCACGCAACCTCTGTTCCAAGGCTCTGCTACAGTGAGCTATGATTTTCACCACTTCCTCCACAAAGACCTGATCCGGAGTTATCTTCGTGTACCATGTTTGTACAAATTCCCGGATTACGATAGATATGAGAGCATACAATTGCAAATCAACATCGTTGCTACTCGTCAAGGGAGGTAGAAGCTCGTCGATTGGCGCAGGTGTATTTCGACCCTTCTCGCCCAGTTGTGAGCATAACGTTCTCCGTATCAGGAACAAAGTCGCACGATCTGATACCGGATCTACTGGTGATGGTCGCGTATTGTGACAATTGTCCGGTTTTACTGAATCCGGGGCAAGAAGTTTCTCTGCTGAAGCAGGCTGGGAGGAAACAGTTGCGGCGGCCTTTTGGCGTGGTTGGAGTTTCGACATCGCGCGCGGTCGTGAAACTCGCGCTACAAGAGCAGCATCTAAAATTGCCGTTGCATCTAGGATATCATCTGGAACCAAATGTTAGGAGCATACTGATAGCCTCCAGGCATTTCAGCTTCGACGTTGGCGTACGGAAGCTCTGACCATGCACGAGGCTGGGCTGCATATTACATCCCGAGAGCTTCCCCCGCCATGAGCAACATTCAATAGGGGCTAGCGCACTTGGCCCTGTTGTTTAAATCTCCTCCTGTCCTCGATTCTCCTTCTTGTTGACCTATTTTCGATCAGAATCGGTAGTGCAAAGGTCTTTTACCACTCTGTTGAACTTTTCCTCATTGCACCTCATTGCACCTCATTATGCTCTCTTATTTCTGCTCTAATCACAATTTCTTTCGCAAGAGGGCTGGCTTCTTTGATACACAAAAGTTCAATCTTGAGTTTTCGACGTTGAAAGAGTATTGATACATGAGATCGCATACTGCAGTGCCAAGGCTTGTTCGAAAGATTTCTTGATCCCAATCCTATCATATCTGTCGGTAATTATTTCCTCTCGAAGTCAAGTTTCCGGCTCGCAATTGTCTAGATATCATTTTTTCGCGAACACATGTCTATATTGCCCCCATCTGTCTTCTTATCCCTATGACGCTTCAACCCTTCATGGAGGCTGAAATGCTTCTATGCCAGAAGTGGAAAATAGACACATATTGTCGTTTGCAGTTAATTGTGACGTTACCGTGCCTTTTCGCAGAGGAACAATCCAGGAACCTTTTCAACTACATAATTTGACTCCCATCTTGAAAAATATAACACGTCGGTTGTCTAGCAGTCCGAAAGCAGTGCCTTCCAATTCATAGCAAACACATCTTGTACCAACGTGGAGTGACAAGATCTGGCGTTTTTGCTGAAGACTCTGCCGAAGACAGATCCAAAGCGGGGAGGACACCAGGGATTTCTATTCGACATAACGACTACACCATTCAAAGACTCAGATGGGTATCACAGCTTGCAACCCTGCTAAGTTGTGCAACCCAGAGATCGAGATCTGAGTTGTAGTAGGGGCTGATCTCCCGAGCAGATCTCTAGTGGACTTTATTTCACATCAACTTCGGGCCATGTCATCGGATCAATGTTTCCAGAAGTCCAATTTCGAGAGATATCTCATAGTATTTGAAGGAGAAGCAACAGGTTTTCTTGATACCATAATGCTTGGCACCGACAGTACTGACTCGCGCTCCCAGCACGAGTAAGGATGGCGGAGCACGAGACTCCGATCCTCAGAATAGGGTAAAGGAGTTGTCAATCTACTATGTCGACTTTCGATGATATCGTGACCCCATGGCCGTTTCCGAGCGCCTACATCGACATGGGATGACTGAGCCGACGATGAAGGCCTTGCCGGAGTCAGCAGCTGACCATGAACTGGTAGTCATCGGCTTGAGAGTACAGTTCAGACTAGGTGGCCTCAGATGCAGTAGAAGTAGACGGGTAGATTGATCTGCAAAGTTTATCTTCATACCATGCTCAAATTCAATTCTGTTTCACGTACATGAAACATTTGATTAGAATCCAGCCTATGATCTTAAACCAGAGAGTGCTGACAATCTCGACTGAATTTTGCAGATCTAGTATTGTAGCACAAAGGCTCTTCGCTTCTTCAGCCCCATACGTCAACGTCAACGTCAACTTTAACAGATACTCCCGTCTGGATCGGGTGCAGAGCTGTGCAGTATCTTGCTGTAGCCAATGTTCTGTTTCACGTGCAAAAAGCAAAAGCAAGAAGAAGGAAACGTTGAGAGACGTCGCCCGTGTCACTCGTTCGTTCTTTCGTTCTTTCTTTCGTCACATCTGATGTTGGCATCGTGAAATTCACCATTAATTTGTCCACACTCGAGCTGCAACACTGAACAAGACGTTTCGAAGGTTACCAGGTTATTTCTTTCCGCGGACCGGCACTTCTCCTCCACAATCCCTGGTTCCATCCCATCGCATCCCGTCCACTCGGACTCGACAGAGTGAGCCCACCCTTTGGTCATTGCTGCAGGGACTTATATTTCACTAGGCTTTAGGGTACGGTGCGGTGCGGGTACCCCAATCCAATTCAAAATCCGTCAGTCACGACAACTCCAGCTCATCATCCTCCCCAACAATCAATCAACCAACCCAGACCGGCAAACGGGAAACGAGCGGAAGACATTCACAATTCCTAGCCATCGATAGCCCCGAACCCGTCTGCAGACCTGCACTCTACATTACCTACCATTGCGGTTATCCCTCGGAATTAGCTTTGTACACCCCGCCACACCTTGTCATTCCTACGTCCCGCGCCATCGCAGAGACGTAGCACCGGCAGATCTCTGTTTGTGGTGAATTATGCTGGAGCCGAATGGGCAAACCCATGATGGTAACCAGCTCTCTTTCATTTGCATCTTCTGCATCTGCGAATACATGCATAGCCGGGCAGAGTTGAAGCTTTCCGGCGTTTGTGGGATCCACGAGAGGTGGAGCATTGTACCGAACAAGCGCAAGACTACGACGCACCCTCCTTTGAGGATCCCTCATCTCTAGAATGGCGTTCTTAATCTCATCTTCGAGGTATCCTGCTAACCTTTGCTGCCCCTCTAGGCGTCGAACTTCCACGAGGAACCAGTGATCGCGGGCGAAGGAGCCCATCGCCAGCGCAACTTTCCCTCCCCAAGAATCGAAGTACCCCGAACTTCGCACATGCTGCGACAGACAAGGCTCGAATTCGTTTCTCTTTTGACGCGGGGTTGGCAGCTGCAGAATATGATACCATGTCGAGGTTAGTTCAAAGGGCAATGTTCGCGACTTTGGACATAAGCAAATGAGGCTTTTCTTGCCTCTGATGCCTGGCCAGATGCAGAGCCATGGAAGGCTGACTAGAATCCTATCAGATCTCAAGTTATGACAGAGCACGAGCATGGTCTTGGAGCATCTGGACTACGAAGGATCCGACAGCAACCCCCGTCTCGAGCACCTACAATTCCGTCTTCCGAATCCTCGTCACGAAATACGTCTGTTGGGCCAAGGTCGAGTTCAATGACCCTTACATTCCCTCCGTCACGAGCAGGCTCTGTGGCATTGACCTCTGGGCCGTCTTCGCCGACATTAAACTTCACAGAGGATTTGTCTAGGTTTCCTTCGGAGTCTCTACATTCGTTCTCGTTTGCCCACCAATCAGAGGAGTTTATACATAATAGACAAAATGTCTTGAAGCGATCGGTGGAGTTCATGTCACAGAAGTTAGGATGGGGAAATTCAAATGCTGGAATAGCAAGTGCCCAGGCTCGTGTCAGTGGGGACCAGGAAATGCAAGGAATGCTTGAGCTTTTGGCCAGAGCAAAGCTGGTTGGAGCTAACAATATCACGGGATTTTCTTCACAGGCGCATTTAACGGGCCCTTTGACTGGACCAGCCGGTGCTGAAGATTCTGGAAATCCATTCGAGGCTAGCTTTCTACCACGGTCCGCAAGTCCTGATAACATACTCGAAAGTCCACACGCTTCGCCGACTAGCAGCCGAAAACCTGCCCTTCCAAGTGATCCATTGGAAAAATCAAGGCAGCATAGTGCAATGTCTGAAGAGCCCATGACCGTACTGCAACTTGAGTCTGAACCATCTTCCCGTACGCCGACGAATGAAAGCCATACGACTGCCCAAACAACTCCCCCAGCGACTAGAAGGCAAAGTCTGAAAAGGACGTACACAGATACAGCTCCTTTGACATTGAAAAACAAGCTTATGGACGCTCTTGCACAGCCTTTCCTCGCCAATGATATGCATGATCAGCTTCTGTCACCTACTATGCCCCATTCTGCTGTAGGCACGTTTGCTGGGACTTCTCACCCACTGGGCCCAGCTGTCCATGGTCACTCAAGTAGATGGGCGCCAGCTGCCCAAGCAATATTTACCACATCCAGCACTGCCCCATTTACAATATTGGCAGCAAACGATCTTGCTTGTCTTGTCTTCGGAGTGACTAAAGCTGAAGTGCGCAAGATGGGAATCCTTGAAGTTGTGCAGCAAGAGCGGAGAGCTTGGTTAGAGGACAAGCTAGGAGCTCCCGGCTCGGGCTCAGTTCTTGAGTCCGATATTTCAGGGCCTCGCTCGCCACCTGAGAGCCAAAGTACACGAACAAGTCCGAACTCGTCGACTTCCTTCCTGCTAGGGAGAACTGGTGGCGTTACAGCAGCCCTACTGAGCAAACCAAACTCGCGGCAGAATCCAAAGCCTACACGCAGGGCCCAGACGGATGATGGATTCGGTTCAAGCTTGGTAGGAAAGTCAAAGAATGCCAAAGGGGCTCTCTATCATCCTAGCAACAAATCTCGAGGCGTTTTGCTCTGTGGAGATGTCGTTCCGATTCAGAAACGGAATGGAGCTACTGGGTCTGCTAGTCTGTGGGTGAAGGAGAAACGTGGCGGCTTGATCTGGGTATTAGAGGAGATCCACGAGGACATCTCTGTGTTGAGCTTGGACGAAGATGCACAAATCACGAAGATTACCGGCGCAACGGGTCCCATTTGGGGAGAGAATATCACTAGAGTCGGCATGGATATCGGCAAGCTTCTACCTAGATTACCTCGACAAGGAATGGATTCCAGCACAGGTGAGATTGACTACGCGGAGGTAGCCAAACGAAGATACTTCTCGGCACGTAATTCTGGTCAGGTCAATATCCCCTGTATTGTCGATAGAATACCTGGTGGCACCGATCTCAAGGTCTCCAGCTTCCCTCATATTGCTGGAATAATGGTCCTCTCCGCCAAGACGTTGGCCATCACAAGCTCAAACTCGGTTTTCTCGGCAGCGCTATTTGGTCAGGAACATCCTGACGGGCGACTTATTACGGAGTTGATTCCAGATTTTGACCGGATGCTCAAAATACTTATCGAGGAGGACGGCGTTATTCTCAAAGATGGAATTGTCATTCCCGAGCATAGTTTCCGACGAGCAAGAGCGTTCTTGGCTTTGCGAGATGGCAAATCCGATGCCGCATCATACTTCCTCAGACCAGATGGCCTTCCTGCGAAGCACAGAGATGGATCAGAGATCAAGATCGACGCACAACTGAGAGTTGTAAAATCTGACACCAAGCCTCCTGTGCCTGTGTATGATGAAAATGTCATCGAGGAAAGAAGCGATGAAGAAGATGACCATTCTAGGTCGAATTTCAATAGCTCAACTGAGCTTGTCTACGCTTTGTGGATTACGTACTCGCGCCATATACATGCCTCGAGAGATATTCTTGGCGCAACATCACCTCTACTTTCAGGAGTTGCTACCCCACTTCACCAGCCGTCACCTGGACAAACTGAGGTCGCGACTCCTATGGAGATGGAATCGTCGGATGAGGAGACCAGGACCAAGCAATCGCATGCATCTATGCTCACTACTCAGCTCAAGGCTGCTGCTAAAAAGACAGCCGCAAAACTGATAGGACGAGATGCTCCTCCTGTCGAAGTGAAGAAAGAGCAAATACCTGCCATTGTCGAGCCCGAACAGAAAAAGACTATCGACGACTTTGTCATTCTTGAAGAAATGGGACAAGGTGCTTATGGACAAGTCAAGCTGGCTCGCTACAAGAAGAACGGAAACAGGAAGATGGTGCTCAAATATGTCACTAAGCGACGGATTCTTGTTGACACCTGGACTCGAGACCGTCGACTTGGGACAGTGCCATTGGAGATCCATGTTCTCGATTACCTTCGAAGAGATGGGCTTAAGCATCCCAATATTGTTGAGATGGCAGATTTCTTTGAAGACGATGTCAACTACTATATTGAGATGATTCCGCATGGTCTCCCCGGAATGGATCTTTTCGATTATATCGAGCTCCGTGTCAACATGGAGGAGAACGAATGCAGGAGCATATTCGTGCAGGTTGCCAGAGCGATTCACCATCTCCACACCAAGGCACTGGTGGTTCATAGAGATATCAAGGACGAGAATGTTGTGTTGGACGGCGAGGGTAACATCAAGCTTATTGACTTTGGCAGTGCTGCATATATCAAGAATGGACCCTTCGACGTCTTTGTGGGTACCATTGGTAAGTTTGTTCCCTTTTTCAACAAAGGCTTTTATGCTAATAAATGCAGATTATGCAGCACCTGAGGTCCTGGCTGGCAAGCCATACCGCGGAAAAGAGCAAGACGTTTGGGCACTCGGCATCTTTCTTTACACGATCGTCTACAAAGAAAACCCATTCTACAGTATCGACGAAATTATGGATCGCGATTTGCGAATCCCATACATCATGAGCGAAGACAGCATCGATCTGATCCGCGCCATGCTCGACCGAGACTTGGATTCTCGAATTACCATCGAGAAAGTGCTCGAGCATCCTTGGTGCCTAGTAATCGAGGACGAGTGAGGGTTAGTGAGGAGCGAAGTTTCGGAATTTCTGAGTGGAGACAGAGGAGCGAAGAATTTTTAGACTTCGGCGTTGTTATTTCTATTGCTTTCCAGGCAAGGCAGCAGAGCGGATTTGAAGAGTGAAAGCCAAAGTGGTGGTAGGAAAGAGACGAAGACTTAGACTCTAGATTCCGAGAGCTCCGATTTGATGGGAATGGATTGATGGACGGAGGGAAAGCTTAATGATACCCAAGATGAATTGATGGAGGATATCGGATGCGTGCATGTTAAGGTGGGTGGAAAGGCTTACGGTATTTGCATGATGGATTGCTGGATTTGCGTATCTTTCATGGTGGCATGTATGGATGCATTAGATAGGCGATAGGGTCGGATGATGGATGAATGGATTCACATATTTGTGTATATTAAATAGGCTTAAGAATGGAAAATGAGGGTTGTGCCTTTTCATGGAGTCCCTAAGTCAGTCTGGGTTTTGCTGCTCAGGGCCGTGTAAATGTGAATGAGGTTGCATGAGGTTAGCAGTAGATGACAATTGCCCATCAGATACATGATGCTAGAATGACACTACCCACCACAAATCTTGAATTCAAGTGTACAATTGAGTTTCTTCCTAGTATACTCAAACAAGAATTGGGGGTAAGGGTGCCAAGGCAACAATCACATGTAACCCAGCTCCTCCAAGGCCACAGCTTCTCATAGCCTTTTTTTCGACTGCCATTTCAGCTCCTGATCCCCGCAATGCGGCTAGGATTATGATCTGAAGGTGTGGACACTCAACCGAAAACAAAGTCAACAAAGGTTCTTTGCGACAGGTGAAAGGAAAATCGCTGCCATCCCTTTGTCCTGCAACAGAAACTACAAATTTGATGTAGAGATACAATGTCCTCAGCTTCTTACGCTTGTTAGTAAAATGAAGTTGATTCACCATGCCACAGAGAACAAAGACATGAAGTAACACCGACCTCGTGGTAGGTCCACTAAAAAATGTCCGACCATTGATTGATAGGAGCTATCGAATCATTCGTGTAGGTTTTGACTGTTTCTAAAATTGTTTCTCCGTTGCTGCTGTCAGAAGCTGTCTCTTCAGAACTGTTTGCTGTACCGGTGTATCGAATTGTCCAGATCAACTGCTCCTCAATAACTATATATGTGCTTCTACGTGAGCTTCCTAATGCCTTTCTCTTCATCCAGAATCATCTGACTTGTACCTGCCCTGTACTAGATCTCATCTCGTACATTCCCAGTTGCAAATTTCTCCCTTTCGATTCAAGATTCGCATCTCTGGTTTTCCAGTTCATCCCATGTCCAACACGATGTCGAAGAAAACCAAAACACGATCTGGATTGAATGGATCTTGCTCCCAGAGGCGACGGGCAGTAACTTCAAAACCATCTGCCGCCAAGGTAGCGACCGGCCAGACTCTTCTAGTTCCAGTCGTGAAATCCAATCCTGTCCCAGCAGTCATTAAAAGCTCCGCTGGGCCCAGCACGTCAGCTTCATCAGCAAGCAAGACAAATTCGACGATCAAGCAGGCAGCAGCGACAACGATACCGGCAGCTTGTCCTCGACGATTCATAATAATACCCGTGGTACCCAGATCATTCGAACGAGTAAAAGCTGCAGTCGGCGCTCCTCCTCAGTCCAAGGGTCAGCCACAGCCTCCAAAGATTGCCAGAGTCACCGAGAAGAGCAAGACTGAAGCAGTCGCCGCCTTCACATTTTCCGCTGAAGCTGCTCCGTTTAGTCCTGCCAAAGCGAGTGCTGAAGCTCAATCCACAGACACAATCGTCCCCTTCGCACTCTCAGCTAGAGCTGCACCCTTCGTCCCTTTCGAAGATTTCTACAATCCTGATGTCTCCTTTGGCTGTCCAGCTACAGTCGAACGCTTTGCACCTGGCGAAGATAATTCTGCACCCTTCGTACCTTCTAGAGATATCTACCACGTTCCAGATTTCTCCGTCACGTCCTCAACTAGAGTCGAGAGATTTCTTCCCGGAGAGATCAGTCCGTGGCTGCCAGAAGAAATGGTAAGACAAAGACGCGAACACGTTAATGGCTCGCTCGACCAAATTGATTATCTCATCATGGAACTTGAGATGAAGACGGCTCAGCCATTTCCAGAACATATGTACTATCGCAATTGACGATTCGCTTGCTGCGGTATTATTGAGAGGGATATCTGCACACGAAACTATCTTGAGAGTGTCACGACGTTTTCGAACAGTATTTCATGAGATAGTAGTAGCTACTGGTAGTCATTGATTTACTTTGCTTTCCTTTCTTTCTACTAACATAAACTGAATGCGGATTTTGTCCCCTTTCCTAGAGCTTTCTCGAAGAACATGCCATATCACTTATGCCCTAAGACTAAAACGAAAAAAGTCCTTCAATCAAACACATCTCATCAACTCATATATCCAAATTGATAATTTTCCCATGTGAAATCGTTCTGCCCAATCCATTTTATCATCCCTAGTCCAGAGCCCTCCCCGAAACCACAAAGACACCAGGTAACTCCGGTATGCTTTGCATGCTACGAGATTCGTAGTCTTCGACCAAACGAAGACAGGCAGCCAGTGTGTCAACAATTCTGACGGGAGTGCTTCTACAGAGTCCCAGTCGCTTGATATGTCACACCAATCAAATAAACTATACTCACTCGCACGTTCTTTATTATTTGCAGGAAGTGTTCTTTTTGGGAGAAACTATCAGCCGAGATATTGCCGTACGAAATAAGCGAGGGTCGTTCGGTCAACATCAGCAAAGAAAACATTCGGCTAAATCATCAACGACATGTCGACCAAAAAAACCAACTATAAATACACAAATTAGTTGAGCGGCTGCTGACATTGCTGTAAATCTTCGCATCCGTCGTGGAAAGTGAGGATCATGTATGATGGATAATGAAATGGCAATGTGTTTGTAGGATGTTATTGATGTGAGACCAGTATCAGTAGCACATATCTAGCTTATGTATTACCCTTAAGAACCTTAAGAACCAGACTGGGTTTATGTCAGAGATCTTGGGCGCACATGGAAAATCTTGATATCAAAAAGCGGACACACAAAGGTATGTTTTGTTGAGTGACTTGAGTTTGTAATTAGTGATGATTCAGATGTGAGAGAAGCAGAAACTTTACTTTTTTTGCATTTCAGGGTCGAAAATACTCTACGCTGGTGGAAACTCCGGTTCGAGCATCTCGCTTCCCCCTTGTATAACTCGATCAGTTATGAGATTGACCAGTGGGCAACTTCGATAGCCTAAGGGCATCCCTTCTAGTCGTTGTCTGGTGTGATCTGCACTATCAGCCAATTAAACGTGTTAGACAGCAATTGTGTGCGATCAAACAACGGCGAAGTCAGGATCGTAAACTCACGCGGGCGTATTTTGAGCGATTTTTTGCCGAAATTCGTTCATTTGGTTACGAATAGGAGTACTCACCGCTCACTTCGCGATTTAGCTGGGTGAGCAACGAGATGTTCCTTTTCTGCGTGCCCGCACACTTAAATCGCGCTCATCACGCCCCAACAACGGATTGTCAGATCCAGTTTTGTTCTATGGGTGCCTGAATTGGTATTGTCGTCACAGTTTAAGGTGACGACACTATGTCCTATTTTGTCAACTGTGGGAACCAGCCGGGCCGCCATCATTGGCAGATTACCATAGCATCCCATCACTCGTAGGAAAATGATGAGGAAGTGATATGTCAGCAGCTAGAGTAGACGGCGTGTCTTTAGGTCTGAATTTGAGGATACTTAAGGCACCATCTCCGAGTGGAACTTGGTGGTTTTCGAAGGGGTCCACTCCGCCGAAAAAATCATCGTTGATTCTTGTGACATCTAGACCAGAGACTTAGAGATGTTTGAAATATGAACTTGGGTTCGGACTCAGAGTAAATTCATGGCTGCTAAGCTCGGCGAGCGGCGTGTCTAGCATCTTTGACGTGTTTGAAGTGTGATACATCATACAAAGATTTACTCGACTGCGAAGCGACATGTTAGAACGGTCTACGTTTGACTCATCGGCTTGCTTTCGATTCGTAGTGACCACGGCAAAGATAATGGTGAGGAGGAACAGAAGACATGTCTCCTTCTTAAGTGAGCCTCTTCTGATCATGCTCAGGATAATATGTGACTGAGAGACCTCTCAAGCCTCAGACTCCGGAGCATACACAGCAAGTGTTCATCGACGTATAGATGGTTAGTGAGTCAAATTCAAATCAGCCAAATACGCAATACCGATCAACTTCGCAACCCTGTGCATGAGGCTTTTATGAATGGCATCTACACCCAGTAGGAGGCAAGTCAACTAGAGTCAGGCTTTGAGAAAATCATGGGGATCATACGAATGCTTGAACACACAACGCAGGACTTTTCCAAAGTACGAGGGAGAAAAGAATCAAGAGGCAGAAAGGACGCTTTTTATTTTCAGTCATGGGTCGGTCGTAAAGTTTACTATGCTTGCCATATATTAGTCAAGTCCCGATTCATGTTCCACTCCTGAAAATCAAGAGAAAGCAGGGCCATCCAGTTCTGTCATTGATGTTGAAAACTCCGATTGCAATAATTCAAAGCCCTGATGCAACGAATGCACCACAAATTATTGAGAATCAGGCCGTGGTATCGTTTCCCGATGACACCTTATACC
>JACBAH010006953.1:0-17951 GCA_014282315.1 Neospermospora avenae | reverse complement strand
TAGTAAGAAAACTTATAATATATTCCTAGAGTTAAAAGGATAATAGCAGTTTCGTATAACTTATTATAGCTTATAAGTAAAGACCTAATAGCTATAGGTATTATAGTTATAGTCTCTAGGTAGATAGATATAGGTACTAATATAGTAATATAAGCGTTTTATCCTAGGTACCTATAGAGAACTCTAGACGAGTTTCTTATAGGTTTCCGAAGTACTTAGGTCCGTAAGATAACACTTAACGTGTTTCGAGGAATTACTACTAGATATAGACTTATAAGTCGAAATATAAAATACTAAAGACTTATATTCTTCTCGAGGGCCGTAGCCCTCGAGTACTAACTACTACTACTATACTGACTAATAGTAGCGGCTTGGCCCGTGGGTGGTGGTCACCCAACAGCAGAGAGGTGATCCGACTAGATTCGACCCGTCCCCGGATTTCTTGGGAGAAGAGATCGCATCTGAGACAGTGAAGCAAAAATAACCCCTACATATAATCCTCCTTCCTATTCAAGCACAGAGAGGTATTTAGACTTCTGGAATCCTGACAGTTGAGTAGCAGTTCGTCCCGTCCCGTCGAACTGTACATATTTTGAAACATCGTGGCGCCTGTCTTTGTTTCAGAATGAAAATCCCGGAATAATATGTCAAAAGAACCTCGAGACGAGTTATTGGAAATACCGAGGTAAACAATTGTTAACCTAGATCCGTTTTCAGGTTTGGCATGTGCAGTGAACGACAGGAGGATGGGTTTATTGTTGACTTTGACTGCAACAGGAGAGCGATGAGGAACCTCCAGTTACGAAAACAGGTAATTAGGCGATCGCTGACCTGTCCTATTTGAGCATCACTAACAGCTTACTCTCCCAAGAAGAAGTTCCATCACTCTTCCATAATCGCACTCCAGAATCCAAGATCTATCATTAGGTCCTTCCAAACATAATGACGTTTTTCCGTTTAAATCTCCTTTAAGTTTACCCTCCTTTATTCTTTCTATAAGACCGAACGCAGTCGACTTCGTCCAAAACACCGACGAGAATAGCCAGTTTGAGACACTCTCTGAGTCGACTCGTAGCATGTAAATTCAACTGCTATCCTCCAGGACAATTGCTTGTAATACGGGAATTAAACTCCCAATATCCAAGTAGCTGCCATTACTACGGCTCTCCCTTTAGTGCACGTGAATGACGGATGTGTATCGGTGGTGCAAATGTTTGAGTGGAGAGATTATGTGTGCTTGATGACTGAAAGATGGTTCTCGCAGAAGAGATAATGCCACCTATATATTGCAAGTATAGAGATAGGATCGAATCGAGGCTGGCCAAGTTCGTGGCCAGTAGGGCGAGACCTATTTCCGAATCTGATACTAGGCTCATTGATGAATTCCTGATGCAATTCTGTGATTCTATGTTCTAGAAATTATCAATACTTCACAACTTGAGCTTCCTCATTGAGTAAAGTCCTGTCATGGCTTCATATATTTGGATCATTATCGTGGTTCAATCCAAGAAGGAGGTCTTCTTTCCCCACAGACGAGCCTTCTCCAGTCTCGAATGCTGACACAGGAATAATAATAATTCAAGTCCGAGATAGTCCGTTCATGCACAGATGTCTATTTATTTGTGGATTTCCTTCATTCAAGACGGTACTATGCTGGAGGTTGTACTCCCGTCATGGTTCGACTCGGCAATTTTCGCCCGCATTTCTTTTTCCCCACGGCCAGCCTCAAGCGATCCGCATCCTCAAATTGGGAGAAAGTACAGCTCCCCTAACCCGCAGGTCTCTCATCGCATAGCACTAGCAACTAAGTCTACACCTATTTCCAATATTATCCCCTGCGTCAACAAACTTTCAGAACGCCAAAATCGGAAGCCTAGCTTCGACATCACTGCATATTGCCCCATAGCTTGCCAAGGGCTATCAATTGTCGAAGTAGCGTGACTTAACACGGCGACATATTGGTATTGTGAGCTTGGAAGGGGAGCTGTGGTGGAAAGTGGCGATTATGAAAAGCCACCATTCTGTGCACCAAAGCGCAGCTCTGAAGTGATGACTCAGTCCCACTGACTCGCACAAGGCTCTGTGGATGCGATGATGAAGAAGAAGAGGAAGCTCGATTACTCCGACTTAACTAATGTTTCATTCTATGGGTATTCTCGTAAAAAAAACAAACGAATTATCTTCATGAAAAGCAAACCCATTATCCATCTATGTACCCACCATCCTCCCTCCCTTCCATTCATGCATGCATGTATCATTACATCCCTCACTCACTCATCCGATAACCTTAAGCCCATTTACCCAGAAGCGCCATGACAGCAATTCCAACCAACACACAGACAACCATGAAAGTCAATCTCGTCTGCGACCTTGTCAACTCAGGATTGAACAAGAAATCTCTCGCCAACAGCTCCACCAGACCCGTGTAAATCAAGATACCGGCCGAGATGGCATCGAGAACACCGCTGACGATATTCGCCGTGATGGATCCCGCGTTGTACGTGTTGCGGAAACCCAGACCGATGGCGATGGCAATTGGCGTCGTGAGTCCGTATGCGGCGCAAAGCGCCCAGGGCAGCCAGCTCAACCTCTCCGGGAACGGAATGGCGGACATCCTCGCGCCAATTCCCAACCCCTCAAACGATTGATGGAAAACCAACACCGGGTACAAAGTACTGAATTCCTCGCCCGTAGTTCCGAGATTGAGACCAATGATCACGGAGTGGAAAATGACGCCGAATTCCAAGATGAGGAAAGCGGTGATCTGCTGGCGGAATGAACGCTCGACGTGGTCGAGTACGGACGGGGTGGGAGAAGCTTTCTCGGAGTCTGTGGAAGCGAAGTCTTTCTTGGGGAGATCTTTGGCGGCCTGCGCGGCGGCGATTTGGGAGTGGAAGTTGGAGTCTTGATCGCCGGAGTGGAGTTGGTTGTGGGTGATGGATTGGTTGCGTGCATGGGCTTCTGAGCCCTCAGTCTGGCCTGGCTGCGCAGTGATGAGGGATTCGATGTTGGGACCGTGGGCGAAGCCGTACTTGCGGTTAACGTATTGTTCTGCTCCGAACTGTTGTAAGGTTAGTACTGGATCTCGAGTATGAAGGACCTCGGATGAGTCCGTAGACAGGAAGAAGCACGTACATCCATGAGAAAAATAGCAGTAATAGAAACCAAAACAATCGCAGGACACCAAGCATAATCTGCCCAATGACCCGTCATGCCAACACAAGTGTCCGGTCCGATCTCTGCATAAGCCGGATCAAGAAGACTGTTTACTATAAGCTCGCGTACGAAAACACCAGGTTTAACCGAGGCAAAGGACTGCTTACTGGATGAAAGCAGTTGCGATGATGACACCAGCACCGAAGTAACGCGCAAACAAGTAGACATAGATGTTGATCCGAACCCATTTGACACGCGCCGCAACGACAGGGAAGAAAGTGGCTGCGGACGAGACGATGAGAATCACGAAGAGAGCTGAAACTCGAGCGCCTAAGCGACCATCATAATCATTCTCTCCTTTTTGCAAGTAGCAGATGATTTCCTTTGGATCAATCTCATCTAGATTTACACTCGTTGGATCGAACATGGCCGACATCTTTGCTGGCTCTTCGAGAGTTCGAGATCTCGAATTTTTTTGAAGTGAAGGAAGGTGAGTGTGTTTTCGAACGCGGAATATCGTATCGACGGGACGTCAACACCTCTTTATCACTTTATCACTCCGAAGCTTCTCGGGACCGGCGCGCTAATGTCTAGAAAACCCGTAGTAGAAGAACCAAAGAGGCCAATCCTGTGCCTGGAAGGCCACATACTTTCCGGTGACAGGGCTATTGTTCGTGAATGGCGACAATGTGGTGGGTTCTAAACACCCTGATGGCACGCTAGTGTTTTTTTTTACCCTTCACATCCCAACTCCCCTAATCCGGGATTTTGAGGGTGTTTCCAGTCCCAAACAGCGCGAATGGTTTTGTTACAATATGAACCTGTAATCATGTTCAGCTTCAACAGCCAAGAGTCAAGCCCTACTGTATTTGGCATATCACAGTCTAGTCTCACGACAGTATGGCAGATGACCCAAGATGCATCTCAGATGTTATACTCGCACAACCAGACATGCAGCGAAGCCAGAATCAACGGCATCTATTTGATAACATTTCAATTCTCGGCACGTCAGCTAAGATATTCGCAATGCTTACTTGCTCGCCGCGCCGCTACTTCTGCATGAAATTCCTGTCGGGCTTTCCGATCCCACCTATCAAGCTTTTCCAGATCGTAACCATCAAGGTGTGTTTTTCTAGGCAGGTCGAAGTGGAGTTGCGATTGCAATCTCCGACCAAACAGCGACCACGGAATTGATTAGTTCATAAAGAATTGCAAGACGCAACCCGGTGTGATGGCAGCGGTACCAAGCAAGCACCCGTTGAACACTTTCCTTGGGAGTGTAATTCACGCTTTGCATTGCATTAGTGCGCTGTGAGGTCTCACAGAACTGACGACAGAGGTATTTTGAACGATATAGCATGAGTTAGCAGCCTCATATACAAGTACCTTGATGCCAACCATAAAACACTCGAACCCGCAAGGTATCCGCGCAGTATACTTCCATAGCGATTTTCACTCTTCCGCTTGTGGATCTCGCTCATGTTTAGCCATACTCACATAGAATGAAGCAGATCATGCATCCGACGGCCCGTTCTCATTCGTGGAGAAGACAGAACCAGCTGAAAAGCTGGATCTTTGCAATGTGTAGCGACTCTGCGGGCCTTTGCACCCCGAAGAGAACGCTCAGCACTTTTATCGCAATGTGCTGTTTTTGGCAAGAGTTCCAAGCAGTATCTCCGACAGAAGAATGACCACAGCAGTGAAAGCTGTTGGAATGGAGTCTATGCATCATGACCGTCCGTTCTACTGCTTCACTGCATTTCGACTTAGCAATGCTTGGACATGAAGGAGCTGAAAAGCCAGATCTGACAATGGTTGAACTCACCATCAGAACACCAGCTTTGTCTCCCCTTTGCGACATTGATTTGCAAAGCGGACAGAACAACACCTCTTATCTTCTTCTATCTCCCAGAGACAGTCAAGGAACGCTCGGGAGTAATGATTTACAGCCTGTCAATTTCAGAAAGTGTGGCCGATTTTGACAAAGCTGACATTACCCCTTTAAGGAAGTAGAAGTGCCAACTCAATTTCATGACTTTGACATTTTACTTCGTATAAGTCAAAGTCTTGTAAGGTTGTCGTGACTTTGGTACTGTAACTTGTCTGAAGGACAAGTACGGAGGTACTTCCGTACAGCGATGAAGTATTGTCAGTACACTTAGCAGGGGATAGATGACATTATTGTTAAAAGTATGATCCGCAGAGCGCACTGACTATTCGATCACCGAATGAGTAGATTATGCCCTGCTTGCAGACTTGGTTGATGCCACCTGTAGTGAAGTCTCTGAACACATTGAATCGTACCGATGATGCAATTACTAAACCGCCGTACCCTCGTAATAATTACTTGAAGTTCTGCATCGCTTTCGTGCCTCCAATACGCGCCTACGAAGAAAGTAGACTGTGGTCTGGCAATTCTAGAGAGCACCCGGGCACTCATTGTTTGGCGAAAACCACTCTGATATTCAACATACTGCGTACCGATCTCACTGCATCCCCGAAGTTTCTTCCTTGTACCTCGGAAGGAGAACACATGTCTCCACAAACCCCCGGGCTCAGTATCCAGCTTGGTTACATCGAGACACGATTTTGTACAAGTCTTGTAGCTATGGCTATACTTGAGAGCTTCTACTAAAGTACAGCACCTACTCGAGGACATTGCGAGATCAAAGTCATTGCGGTGGCTTGGAAGGAACAACATTCGCAATCTTTGGAAACAAGGACAGCAAAAGCAACAAGCAAACGCACGAGACAATGAAAAATTGTGGTCGCGACAAAAGACTCACGAATGAGAGACCTTCAGATATGCCAGAGACGGAAATGCTGTCGTTGGTGTACAGAATCTTCACAGCAGATCTGTAATCAATTCTGCGCCCAATGTTGCGATCTCACTGTCAAAAGCCACGATGCAGACAGCCCAACTAGCATTGGCCGATGTGCTTGTTTCGAAGAATCTTACGCATAGCATAGAGACCAAAGAGTGTTCTCGTGGATGTTTCCAGAGAAGACAAATACGCTTGTTCGAAAACTGATTGGTAACCAATTGTTGGAGAAGCCATGTAAGTACGATTCCGTTTGTGGTTAGTGATATTGTGTGTATATGAGGTGGCATCGAAGGCATGTGCGAGGGAGGAATTCCATTGGACTGAGGCTATTTGTAGACACAATACCTACCTAGGTACCTTTACGGAGAACTTAGTCCAAGAAGCTGTCGTCATTTTGACGTGGGGGTGACATTGACATGGCGCCTGGAGATCGGCCGCGTATTAAGGTTCTTTGCTTGCAGGTGCCAAGCGCCAAGAGAATCACGGGATGGGGATAATCCGCTAAAGGGGTACGGCAGCTCGCAGGTACCGGTAGCGAATGGACCTCGATTGCTGCAGGTCCGCACGCCTCTCCTCTCTGCCTATCTAACATCAAGTTCCTTTTTCTCCAGCTAGAGACTACGGAGATCAGCAAGTTCCGCCATGCCTGCTTCGAGCGTTGCTTCCATGGCTCTATCATATGCACTGAAACAGCATGCTAGGTTTGCTCTCAGAAGCAAAATGCAGCAATCTCCTCACAAACTGTATTGAAATGGACCGCGCCGCTTTCAATTGAAAGCCAGGTGCCCCGTGGGTCCAAATATACCAATATCCACCTGCAATAGGATATGGTGGCGTCACATCAATCCCTGCTCAAACTCAAACTTACAGATAGTTTCCGTCAGCATTCTTTTCCTACGATAAGAGATATAGACCTCCTGAATCAAGATCTACGTCTTCGACGCGCTCACACTCTCTCAGCAATGCATCCATATTGAAGGACGTCCTTTCATTCTCTGCCGTAGAGAATAGCTCTCGCCATGTCCTCCCTCTCCGTCCTCAACAACCCCTCGACGAAGAAATGGCTCTACCCCACACTGTGGTTCATGTTGGTCGTCTTGTTCCTCAAGTCGACCGTTCATAAGGCTGGCCACTACAAAGCAGCACCTGTACGAATACTGACGAACTCTTCGATAACAAATTTCGTACACGATCTTATACATACCGGATCCTCGGACCAAGAAAATGGTGGAAACCAACCAGGCGTCACAGCAAACGTTAGCACGAGCCTCAAATCCGCAGTCATAATCGAGACTAGACGAAGCGCAGCCATTATTCCTCTTGTGCTACATTTCAGCGCTGTGTTAGGCCCCGACTGGCCTGTCATCATCTATACAACCGAGGAGAATTTTGGATCGTTCATGACCTCGCATGCTCTACTGCGGCATATAAAGAGTGGACGAGTGGTTATTCGGGCTTTGGCCGAGGGTTTATATTTCCCGAGCTGGGATTCGGTATCGGCTTTCCTGACTACGCCTTGGTTATGGAACGATCTCGCGCCTGCGGATCATGTTCTGATTTTCCAGAGTGACAGTGTACTGTGTTCGAACAGCGTGAGAAGCGTAGAGGACTTTTTCGAGTACGACTTGGTGGGCGCACCTATCAGGAAGGGGCTGGGTGCTGGATATAATGGTGGCTTGAGTCTAAGGAGTAGGAATACTACTTTGAGGGTTCTAGAGGAATTCGATTGGAAAAACGATGGACCTGAAGATCAGTGGTTCTTTGCTAAGTAGGGAGTCTGACCACCGAAGGAATGAGCTGCTTGCTGACCTTAAGTAGAATGGTCAATTTGAGAGATGCAGACGAGGAGGCTGGGCTGAATAGTACCATTAAACTGCCGACGATGGAGACGGCGAGAACTTTTGCAGTAGAGACCATAGATTATCCCACACCATTGGGCCTGCAGTAAGTTCTGGTGCACGCAACTTGTGTTTTTACTGACAATGGCTAGTCAACCCACGAGATTCTTAGGTGATAAGGATCATTCGATACCCCTGGACGATTGGTGTCCGGAGTATAAATTGGCTAGAACAGATCACATTTCATGAGTAACGCAACGACGAATAGAGTGTACACTATCATTATACAATAAACCGATTAACAAGAACATTGTCATGCGCATTGGTCTGAGGAAACGGATGGCAGATTTAGCGTGATGAGGACCGAATGTCAATTGAAGGCGATAGAATCATGGACGGACATCTGTAAGGAAGATAAGCAAGGTAGATGGATCGATGAGGTACTGCTGTTATGGAATTATATGGTAAACACATATCTGAGGATGGGCAAACTCGTCTCGGGCAGAGGGATATGATGAAGCCATCAGGAGGCCACATGGCACACTCACACCTGCGAGAAACCCTATAGTATCTCCGTAGGCATACATGCCACTTTACCTCGACAAATTAAGCGAGACCATACCATCTTAGACCTTTCGTACTTATGTTGCAGTCCAATACTATCACTACTGTATACTCTATTTTATTAATTAATATGCCACACGATGGTTCAGACTAGCTTAACCTAATGAGAACACTGTTTTCGAATCATCCTTATGGTGTGGTTTCGTTGTCCTACTTATAGTTATAGTTCTTAGGGGCCCCCTGCCTTTGCGCTCGCGCGATTTTCTCCTCCGTAGTCAATTCCTTCGCGAGTGGAGCGACATGCGTGGCGACACGTATGCGTGCGATATGCGTGTGGCCTTGTGACGGTTTAATGGTATCCGGGCGAAGCCAGGGCCTCAATGAAGTTATCAGATGATTCCGTGACTTCGAGATATTACAATACGAAATATCGTATGATTTCGTAGTCAATATCGTAAAGATTGTCGCGATATCGCTAGCGTGGGACTTCGAAGCCATGTATGAGTATTTGATGGCTTTACTTCATTAAGGGTTTACTTTGCCCAAGATGAATTTTCCCAGCCTCGATCTTGCACGGTGATTTGTGATAATTGGAGATGCACAAGTGGACAGTGAAGGGAGACATCGATCTTCTGTTCGGTATTGGCTTACATCAGCCAGGCTTAGGGTGTTGCATAGAAATGGTTGAACTCAACGAACAAACATCAAAGGTCGAGTCGCTTCAGAAGCTGTCAAAAGACATACCTGCTACGAAACAATTACTGGTCCTGAGAGAGTCATGGTTATCATTAACCCTCGAACGAGTCTTCTCGGATCTTTTTCATTCCCATGCGCCAACCATCTGACTTCCACCAAATCGTTGACATTGTACTCCCACTTTGGAATCGTCGCACGAAGTCTGGCGTGAAACAAAGCTTGGACATTTCGGGTCCGCCGTCAATCTACTCAATGCATCGTGTATTCTTGGCTTCCAGAACTCTGGAACCAGGCTTGCAGCCTGCTCGATTGGTTCCTAAAATATATCAAGCTTTTGTGGTATCACACTTTTTTTTTCGGCTCCTTCAATCGGAAATTCGTGGACGCTTCGTTCTTGGCATTTTGCAGAGTTTTGATGTGGGATCAAATGTTTCTTGCATGGTCTAGTGATTTCTAGTTGCTGGTTCCGCCCCCAAATTGCCAAGGCATTGTCCGAATGTACATGAAGGTATGGCACAGTCTGAATTTCTGTTTTCATCACACCAGTGACGATACTGAAAGCCTTGTGCTTTACTATTAAAAATGATACCTCGGTCCAGGGCAGCCATCACTGGTGCCATCTCATCAGATTCCTACGAACCACGGGAAACATGTGCTCTCCACTCTAAATCTCACTTGCGCTCAGAAAAGCCGAACATTATTTTATACTTGTTGACAGCTTGTTAACTTCTCTTTCATTTCACTAAGCAAGTTTGTGGGACGCTAGCACACACCGCACTTTTCTATGACAGCAGCGGCCTCCTTTCCCTCTTAGAAATAACGAGTCGTTGATCCTCATGAAGCCACTCAAGGTACAGCCACAAACTTACTGCTTGTAAATCATGACTTCTCGTATCCATTGATCACCGTTTCCGAAGATGACTGCCGTCCCAAAAGGTCTTGGTAGACCCAAGACTGCGGGAGTGTCTCTGTGTATGTCCTAGTTGCATTTGGCCTCGAATCCACATCTGACTTTTCGAAATCGCTCTCTGACACCCCGGATTCGCATATAAAATTGGGGGTACCAGATTGGAGGTTCTTATTGGTGCTTCTGCTCGTACATCGTGGATGAAGTTTCGCTAAGCTCTTGAAACCAAGCCATAAACTCAGAATTGTTTGGATGATGCTTGAAAACACCTAACAATGCATTAAATCTTAATTCAGAATGATGGTATTCATTGGGTTATTATTATCGATATACCCTCGCCACAATATCTGAAGCAACACTGACTCGGCACCTACATCTGGCGCAGATGCACAGTTGCATACATGGGTGACGGACTCAGACAGCTTTCATTTCATCTGGTCCATCGGTCTCATGTCCGCTTCTAAATATCCCTAAAGCACGCTCTGACCAAAGTACAAGATCCCCATGCCCCTCGACTAGATCACAATACAGTTGTGTTCTTTTCCTCTCGATCGAGCTGTTTTGTAGGATCGTTATGATCACTTTACTTCCCGATGATTTCCAACCGCTTCTTGTCACTCAGTCTGATCTTCTTATTGCATCTGTGGCTTGGGGGTTCACTCTTGGTTTTGGTTTTCTCACAACATGTAAGTCGTCCTACTTTTGGAGAATGGGGGGTGTATGAGTGATTTATTGATGATCTAATTGGTGTTGTAGGGACCGCCGTCAAGCAGACAACAGAGGTCGTCCAGCGATATGGATTTTCTAGGGTTCATTCGCCGTACATTGTTATGATATGGCTAGAAATTCTCGTTTGTTTGATTTTCTCAGTTATTTGTTGGTTACATCTTAATGGCAATATTCCGCCAAGGTAAGAATGGTTAAGTACATATGCATATTGATTCGTGGCTAACAATTCTCAGTTTTGCGTTCTTCTTCATCATTTGTAAGTATTTTATGCTCGTTATGAGGATCGATCTGACAGCTCTAGTAACGACATGGGCGCTTCAAGTACAGTTCTTGCTTCAGATCATCATTAATCGAGTCGCGATCCTCCTTCCGGATCAAATGAAAGCGTTAAAAATCAAACTCGGAGTTGCAGTTCTCATCACAGCTATTAACGTATCAGTGTATTGCATATGTGAGTGTTTCTCCAAACCCGGGTTTGCGCCTAGATCATCGAGTGCTGATGGTAGAGATTTTGTAGGGATTCCAGCTCGTCTCCAAATATCACAGCGCTACATCCACATCAATGAGATCTGGGATAGATGCGAAAAAGGTTTATACCTTATCGCGGACGGAGCATTGAACTATTACTTCATCCGAATCGTGAAGACTAGGCTTGTGCGCCAAGGGCTGGTCAAGTACGACCGGTTACTCAAATTCAACCAATTCATCGTTGCTGTTTCCCTTTCTATGGATTGCTTGATCATAGGAATGATGAGTTTGAACAATTCCTTCGTGTAGGTTCATGTACCGTGGATCATGACGTCTACCCTTGCTAATTGCGATCGACCGCACAGTTACATGCAATTCCATCCAGTCGCCTATCTGGTCAAACTCAACATCGAAATGTCAATGGCCGAAATGATCGCCCGTATAGCATCTGACAATACCAATAACCCGATAGATCCCATGGGTCATCATTCCGACTTCATCGCTACTCAACTCACCAAAACATTCGGGACCTCCCAAGAAGTGAATTGGAAAATGCGTCACTCAATCACACCAGGCTCATCTGCCAGAGGAATGGGCGACATAACGTTCAATGCGAAGCGAGAAGTCCATGTCGTGGTTGAACAGAGGAAGAGTAGCGAAGTTGCGAGTGCAGATGCGTCGGTGTTGACGAAGATCTGGGATGAGAGGATTCCTGAGGGAGCACAGGAGGATTCTGTACCCCTGAAGAATCAGGACTCGAAGAAGCATTCCAAGCAAGGCTCGATCGATACTTTAACAGGAATCGAGCGGACGGATGAGATGGGGATGACGACGAAGATTTGGGGGCCGCCTGATGTTAATAAGACGAAAGAATTTTGTTCATGAATATAGACTTTGATAAAATTCTACATGCGTTAGACATTGACCGTTCTCCTTCCTTGAGCATGGTTATGTTGAAGTTATTGTTTATCAGGAAAAGCAAGTATCTGTACCTCCTAAGGACGGCCAGTGTCGGCGGAATCATGACATCCTATACTTGAGGCATATCCAATTTAAGACCGGCGAGACGAAACCATACCTAAACTACTAAGGTGCACGGTCACACAAACAGGTATCCGAGAGTGATAACTCGAAAGCAGATTCGCGAAAGTATTACAAAACGTTAGCTAACTGGAATTCAGAAGTCATTGTTAATTTTTGATGACTTTGATAATTGAATTAATCTAAACTTCGCCAGGTACGAGTTTGCCCTGCCTCACCCACAGTCGACGAACGAATTATGGAAAGCAGGGAACTAATTTCCTTAAGAAGCAAGATTGGATTCCATACTAGTCGTCTGAGATCGATATCAAGTACATAACCTCGCGACCGTCCGCGATGCATCTGTTACCTTCACGGTTGTGACTCGGTGTAGCGGTGGGAACAGGATCGGAAATAGGATCGGAAGGAGCGGAATAGCTCGGGAAACTTCCGGGCAATGCCGCTTCGGAAGCTGGCGAAGGACAGGGGTTTGCGGACAAGGGGAGCTTGCGAGGTCGGATTGCAGCTCGATACAGAAAGTAAACAGCGTCATTTCACCTGATAACACATGCAAAGGTGGGTGAAATAAAATGATACTACGTCCTGTTGCTGTTGAATCGAGGTTCGCATTGTCAATTTTTCATTCCAGGAAACAGTCACATCCACGACTGAGCGATTGATCCGTAACGTCATTGTCGACGCCGTGCCCAAAGATTCCAGATTAATAGGGCGGCATCAAATTGTAGCGACTTGCTGGGGTTCCCCACATTCACAAGCTACGTTCCTGACCAGAACCCATAATCCCCTCCACCCGGAGCCGTGCTGCTCTACCCGACATTTTGGTCTGAACCGATTAGTCCCTCAATGCCGAATGCTAGGTACGCCTAAGAGCTCCTTCCAATGAGGTAGCAGTCTCATCTGACGTATTAAAAGCATATAGATCACTGTCCGCGCCCTCTTCGAACATCTTGAGCCTTTTCTTATAATCACTACATTCTTCTACGAAATAACAAAACAACAAGAGATACATAATGGCTACTACCGAATCTATCCTCCAGGGCGTCAACGTCGCTGGTAACATTACCGACTTCAACCGCAAGATCCTCAGCAAAGAAGCTCTTGCTTTCCTTGCTCTTCTCCACAGATCGTTTAACGGCACCCGTAAGGAGCTTCTTCAGAGACGCGTGATCAGACAAGCAGAGCTTGATAAGGGCGCTCTGCCAGATTTCCTCCCAGAAACGAAACACGTTCGCGAGAATGATGCGTGGAGGGGCGCAAAGCCTGCACCCGGTCTTACTGATCGCAGGGTGGAGATCACCGGTCCAACTGACCGCAAGATGGTCGTAAATGCATTGAATTCGAATGTTTGGACATATATGGCAGATCTCGAAGGTCCGTGTTTTTGACACCTAGATGCAGGATTGAATGCTAACTTGACGTACAGATTCGAGCGCTCCTACTTGGGATAACATGGTCAATGGCCAAGTAAACTTGTATGATGCTATCCGGAGACAGGTAGACTTCAAGCAAGGAGAGAAGGAATACAAACTACGAACCGACCGTGTCCTCCCAACACTCATTGTACGACCCCGAGGCTGGCACTTGGAGGAGAAGCACATGACTGTTGATGGCGAGGCTATTTCCGGCAGTTTGTTCGATTTCGGCTTGTACTTCTTCCACAATGCCAAGGAGCTCATTGAGCGGGGATTTGGCCCATACTTCTACCTTCCCAAAATGGAGTCCCATCTCGAGGCCCGTCTTTGGAACGATGTCTTCAACCTTGCGCAGGATTCTCTGGCCATTCCCCGCGGCACTATCCGAGGCACGGTTTTGATCGAGACCATTCTTGCCGCATTCGAGATGGACGAGATCATCTACGAGCTCCGCGACCATTCTTCTGGCTTGAACTGCGGAAGATGGGATTACATCTTCAGTGTAATCAAGAAGTTCCGTCAGAATTCCAACTTTGTCCTGCCAGATAGATCAGCTGTCACAATGACCGTTCCATTCATGGACGCTTATGTCAAGCTCCTCATTCAGACCTGCCACAGACGTCAAGTGCACGCAATGGGAGGAATGGCTGCTCAAATCCCCATCAAGGACGACAAAGCCGCCAATGACAAGGCTATGGAAGGCGTTTATGCCGATAAGCTCCGTGAAGTTAAGGCAGGCCACGATGGAACTTGGGTTGCTCACCCAGCCCTCGCTGCTATCGCATCCGAGGTTTTCAACAAGCACATGCCAACACCCAATCAGATGTTCGTCCGTCGCGAGGATGTCAAGATTGGACAGAACGATCTTCTGAACATGAATGTTCCAGGAAAGGTTACCGAGGACGGTATCCGCAAGAACTTGAACATCGGTTTGGGTTACATGGAGGGTTGGCTTCGTGGTGTCGGATGTGTTCCCATTAATTACTTGATGGAGGATGCTGCTACCGCTGAAGTTAGTCGCAGTCAGTTGTGGCAGTGGGTGAGACATGGGGTCAATACTGCTGATGGAAAGAAGGTCGATAAGGCCTACGCGCTTAAGCTATTGAAGGAACAGGCCGAGGAGCTGGCATCGAAGGGTGCCAAGGGCAACAAGTACCACTTAGCTGCTCAGTATTTCTCTGGACAGGTTACCGGAGAGGATTATGCCGATTTCTTGACTTCGTAAGTTTACCCCAGCTGCAACTACAAATTCGAAAATTGAATTTCCTACTAATTAATCGCAGGCTGCTGTATAACGAGATTACTAGCGTGGGGAGCTCGTCGCCGGCATCGAAGCTTTAACTTTGTGCTTTTTATTGGTTTTCTTAGCGAATTTGTTAAATTGTCACAAAACCTTCTGTATATATTTTATGGACTAGTGCTTCCAATATCCTTTCCGTGCTGCTTGCATCAAACTTCGTAATGATTACGCGTCCTGGATTGACCTTGTGCAGTCTACCCAGAAACTCGTTTGGCCTTCAAGACGGCACGGTTCAGGGGAAGAAAACCAGCTCAGCATTCCTGTTGCCAGACTGTCAGGAAGTGTACTCGATGCTTGGATCAATAATAAATGCATTCTGCTCTAGTTATTTTATCAGAATCGAATAAACCGAGTGAGATGATATGTGGCCACTATAATGTCTAAACACTTTACTAGTGTTGTGAGATAACCCCTCGGCTCCGCCTAAAAGTACAAATTGTGGTACCCCTTTGCCTCTCTAGCTCGCAGGCTCTCCCGTGCTATCAACGTCCACAAAAAGCATTTTGATCAGCCACAGATCCACCAACATCGCCGCAACCATGTATGTCAAACTGGTAGGGACTCGAAATGGATAAGCTAAAAGGCCAGAAGTATCGATATCCCCATTTCTGTCTAGTCCAGTTGTAGTCTTGTACTAGTTCAGCCTTCTCTGGTGCGATAGGAGAATTGTTAGTATGCTTCCCCAGGTTCGGTATATGATTCTCTCGTTTGCACTTCTTGCTCGTCAACGGGCTTGAAATGTTGTATATTTTTTCTGTTCCTGTTTTCCATTCTTTTCTTCTGTGATCCTCCTTTTTTGACTGTACTGAGTTGATTCGATTCGAGTGTATTTCCATGTGGCCGCAACGCACCAGCTCTCTACCGAAGAACACGATGTTATCCAACTCCCGCGCAGACCACGGACTTCAGATATTCAGACAGATACAATGGAAGCATGTCCTAATATTCACCGTCATCCTGATGGCCATTCACTTCATTCTCTTTGAGGAAACGCCCACCGACCTCAGTTCTCCCTCTCCCCCTCCAGGGAAAGCAGCCGCAGCAGCAGCAGTGCCAGCATCTCCCACATCTGCAGCAAAGCAGAACACCAAACCCAAAACAAAGAAACCACCAACCGTAGTCGACGTCAAAGACTCGGAGAAACCAAAAGTCGAAACCGTACCACCGTTCGATGCCCAACGAGCAGCAGACGGCAACACAGATAAACCATATGACAGCATACCGATCGCCGAACCGATCGCAATTTGTATGGCTGTTAAAGACCAGTCGGTGGATATGGTCGAGTTCTTCGTACACCATTATCATCATATGGGGATCAGGAGGTTCTATGTCATGGATGATGGTTCGGATCCGCCGTTGTCGACCTTTCAGTACCCTGGTATTCCGCGGACGGCGTTGACGTTCACGTACCAGAAGAGGGAGGAGAGGGTTGAATTTATGCAGTTGACATTTTATACGTGGTGTATTGAGAGATATAGGGAGAGACATACATGGATAGCGTTTTTGGATGGTGACGAGTTTCTGCACACACCCGGGAAAGAGACATTGGGCGAGGTGTTGAAGACTTTCGAGGATGACGAGACGGTGGGAGCTCTGGGTGTAAAGTAAGCCTTCTCCACAGCTGGTTCTGTACTTGCCGAACATTCTCCACATGTTATCAGAAGAGAATAACTAACTGATTCTCCACAGCTGGCGAATGCACAGTTCATCCGGCCTTTTGACTCGCCCCGAATCCGCGCGCAAATCCTTCACAACATGCATATACGACGACCTGGCACACAACGGCGAAGCCTCCGCCAACCAGCATATCAAATCGATCGTCAAGATGTCCAAAGCCGGGCCGCCTATGAACCCGCACAGATTCGAAACTGCGCCAGGCACTAACACCGTCGGCGAGAACGGAGATGTGATTAACACAGAGGCGTTCCGGAAGCCGATTACCAGAGTGAGGATTGCCCTGCATCATTATGCGGTTAAGAGCCGTGAAGAGTATGAGGCGAAGATGAACAGGGGGAATGGGATGACGGATCCGAAGAGAGAGGACTTTTGGGAGTCGATTGAGTATAGGGATGCTCATGTAGAGTGTAAAGAGATGACGGCGTATGAGCCCTAGTCAATGCACGGTTTATTGCGTTGTATAAGATCAGGTCCATTAAGGAGATCTCTTAGCGACTTTGAGATGCTCTTTGATTGGAAACAAGAAAGTATCCTGTCTCAAATTTCGTCGCGTGAAGAGGCATAGGAATAGGAATCGAAGCACCGTGCCTTAGATAGCATTGATTGCGCACGATCATCGTTACCCTGATATTGGCTGCTGCTCTTACAAAGATCGTTCGAGCTGGTTGGCATTGTAAGTATCCTCCATACCATTTGTCACTTTCTTACATTACACTCCATATATGTATGTTGGGTTCTGTTATGTCAACACTGAATCCGCGACCGGATTATGGTCTTAGCTACGACAGGTATATGATATTTTTCACGTCTGCTCGAGCTTTCGTGACTAGTGCACTCGATGGAGATCAATCTTGCAACTACATGCATATTGATAGAGCTCAATTGTCAACGGGATAGGTATAACCGATCATGAGAAGTATACAATCATGGGTGCCCCGCTAGCATAGATGTAGCTCCTCATATTAGCAAGCTCGGATATTCACAGGATCTGGGGAACCAATAGGGACTTTAAGAAACACTGTAGGACTTTCAGTCCTGTCAATACCTAGGTAGACAATGGTGGAGCAAGAATAAAGCCTGGCCGAAATGGTGAGAAGGAACCAATTAGGTTCAGACTATGAACAATAAATGTCATGGAGCCTCGTACAGAAAGCCAGATACTAAGTCTGGATATCTCGAACGAACTAACAAAATACCTTAGCCCAGTCGAAAAACAAAAATCTACTAGCCGGCCCACCTCCAGTTTCGCTCGGGGCTCGCTTACTGTCGGGGAAAGCGAATGTCACAGGCAAGCAAAACTGTCACAGCTCAGATAGCCGAGGCAGTCTTTTCCCACCA